>JAOTRN010000009.1:11960171-11970412 GCA_028566695.1 Bagroides melapterus
TTTTTTTAGTTTTACACTTAGTGAGATGGATCTACTTCTGTCTTCTTTAGTACCATGCTGATACCATCAAAAATGTGCGTGAAGCCACTGAGAGCTTTGTACCTGGAAGCCTTGAGTACAGACCAGTGGCCATTGCACTGGACACCAAAGGCCCTGAAATCAGGACTGGACTCATCAAGGGCGTGAGTGTGTCTTTTAGATCCTCACACACATTTTGTTTCGAATTGTCATTACCTAAATCAATACTGCTGTTATTAAGGAGTATATATGACAGTCTATACAGTCTATACACTTTAAAGAAAGAGTAGAAGGTCCAAAATTTACACACCGTACAGACTGAAACTTCTTATACAATTCAATATTATACAAACAGTTCAATTTACACATTATTTGCATTGTGTATCCCTTCATCAGAGTGGCACTGAGGAGGTGAAGCTAAACAAGGGTGAGAAAATTAAGCTGACCCTAGATGACAAATTCAAGGATAACTGTGATGAGAAAACCCTGTGGCTTGATTACAAGAATATCACCAAGGTGGTTGAGCAGGGCAGCAAGGTTTACGTTGATGATGGCCTCATTTCCCTGAAAGTCCTGGAAATTGGTCAGTTTCAGCAACTATTTAGGCTTAAACCAAATCTTAAACAAACCAATGTTGCTAAAAATGAAATGCTAATGCTTAGACTTTAAATTTGTTCTCTGATTATACTTTTTTGCAAGGTCTAAAATTTTCTATGCCTTTTGATCCAGGTGGTGACTACTTGATATGTGAGATTGAGAATGGTGGGATGCTGGGCAGCAAGAAAGGCGTGAACCTGCCTGGTGCTAAAATAGACCTGCCTGCTGTGTCTGAGAAGGACATCCAAGACCTGCAGTTTGGTGTGGAGCAAGGGGTGGACATGGTTTTTGCATCCTTCATCCGTAAGGCTGCTGACGTTCATGCAGTCAGGAAGGTGTTGGGTGAGAAGGGTAAGAACATCAAGGTCATCAGCAAGCTGGAGAACCATGAGGGGGTGCGCAAGTGAGTGTGTAGAAGAATCTAATGTCATTGATCCATTCAGAGTTTTTTCTTTCTTAATACCATTTGTTATTTCTTTTGTTTCTTTTTAATTCTGAATGCATTTTTATTCCTCTACTGACTAGTTTTATGTTTTTTTGTTGTTTTCCATAGTTTTGATGAGATGTTTATTTTTGTTTTATTTTCTCAATTTGCCCAGTTTTGACGAGATTCTGGAGGCCAGTGATGGCATCATGGTTGCACGTGGAGACATGGGTATCGAGATTCCCACAGAGAAGGTCTTCCTGGCTCAGAAGATGATGATTGGACGCAGCAACAGGATTGGCAAACCTATCATTTGTGCTACACAGGTGAAGAAACAAATACATGACTTGGGTTATCAATAACTTTTGATTCCTTCATAACAAATATATAATAAAGGATAAAGCATTTTTGGCTCCTTCTGATTGGCTATTTTATTCCTCTGAATGGCAGATGCTGGAAAGCATGATCAAGAAGCCTCGTCCAACCCGTGCTGAGAGCAGTGACGTAGCCAATGCTGTTTTGGATGGTGCTGACTGCATCATGCTGAGTGGAGAGACAGCTAAGGGCGAGTACCCTGTTGAGTCTGTGTTGACACAACACCTGGTGAGTGTGATGTTGTCGCTCTGGCCTGGCATTTGATTGCATTTTATTTATGTGCAAAATAAACTTACTGCTAGTAGAACAGCATATCTAAAGTAGGTCTAACTTGTGCATACAACATGTGAAAAAACATCCCTTGTCCCTTACTAAAAGCATCACTGACACATCATACTTCAGTCTTGTAGTGATGAGCGTCAGAACTTGTTATTTCAGATCTATTATAACCATTGCTAATACACAATGATTAGTAATGGCTTCTAGTTAAGCAATTTTTCTTTGTGTATCTGATTTGCCTCATCTTTTTCCAGTATATTGTGTCTTCTTATCAGTGTGTTTTGCTGTCTTCTGTGGAACTGGCACAAAGCATGTCTGTTGTGGTGTGGTGGTACACAGATGTTGCATGCTTTTGAGGAGCTGTCCAACAACTACTCTCACAGCCCGCCACACTGTTAAAGGTGTTTGATTATTTGATACCACTTTACTATGTTTGAACATGAGAAGAACCCTGATAGTAAGTTTGTATGTTTTGCATTGTTGCCAACTTGTTAATATAAATTCAGCAAGATGTCATATTAATTTTTACATTATGATGTAAATTTTCAATTTTCAATTTTCATTCTGTGGATATCAGTACATACAAGACCTCAGTGGCTACATTATTCTGATTTCCTCTCTTTTCCTTACTTGCTTGTATGTTTGGGTTCAGATTGCCCGCGAGGCTGAAGCAGCCATGTTCCACAGGCAGTTGTTTGAGGAATTGCGTCGCATCACACACCTGACTCGTGATCCCTGTGAATCTGTGGCCATAGGAGCTGTGGAAGCTTCCTTTAAGTGCTGTGCCAGTGCCATTATCGTTCTCACTAAATCTGGAAGGTACAACCAGCGAGACTGTACATCCATGCATATTCAGATTTATACCACAAACATTTTATAGCACTTTTATAATGTATGTTCCTCTTTCAGTGTACACAGACAGACATGCATACAATTTCCCTGAAATGTGCTCCCTCATGCTTATCCTGACCTTTGCTGGCCTGAACCCTGACATTTTGCAGGCTAATTTAAACTTCTCACTCAGCTGTTGCGGTGCAACCGGTACAGCCTATTAAATACAAAAGGTCTACTTGATGAAGGGGCATTCAGGATGCAAGCTTTTACATACAAACTATCAAAATGTTTATCTGTGAAGCATTAAAATAGAAGAAATTTACATAATAAATCTCTCTCTCTCTCTCTCTCTCTAAATATATATATATTTAGATATTGTTGACTATGAAGATATTGTTTTTAGTCTATTTAGTTATCTAGGTGTCATAGTTAGTCTCTCTCTCTCTCTCTCTCTCTCACACACACATTTTCTCTCTCTTTAATCTCTTTAGGTCTGCTCATCTGCTGTCTAGATACAGGCCTCGTGCCCTCATCATGGCTGTGACCCGGAACGAGCAGACAGCACGTCAGTGCCATCTGTACCGTGGCATCTACCCCATCCTCTACAACAAGCCTGCCAATGATATGTGGGCTGAGGATGTGGACCTGCGTGTCAGCTTCGCCCTGGAGATGGGTAAGGACATACCATTTCAAACATCTCTTTTAAAGTGCTATTCAGTTGTTGTTAGATTGGGGGTTTCATCCTTAAGAGTGAAAGTAGCTGAGAAGTAAATGCTTTTGAGCTCTGGATAATAAAGCACTGGCACTTATATTTAATTAACTAAAAGGCTACACTGTCCATGTACACTCTACCTACAGATTCTGGAAGTGGTTAATGGATAACATGAATGTTCACTTGCAGGTAAAGCCCAGAAGTTCTACAAATCTGGTGATGTGGTGATTGTTGTCACTGGTTGGCGTCCTGGCTCTGGCTACACCAACACTATGCGTGTTGTTCTGGTGCCTTGAGCACCATAAATAAGAACTCTGCCATTCCCTATAATCCCTGATTTATAGGTTCTTTCTATGTAGATTTTATCTAATTAATCTCCCAATACTATAAATGAAGTCCCTGCTACATCTAGTGGTATTTCTGGAGGGCTCGATGATGCTGTTTACAATGCATTTGCTTACACCTCAAAAAAGTTACTTCCAAAAACAAATCTCAAAATTGACCAACTGACTAGAGATTTGCACTCATCAGCACTAGAGTGCTTATCATTGGAGTTTGTAAAACACTTTGTTGGTATGCTACATTGTGGCTATTGTATTGATTGTGTAGTTCTCTGATATGTGAAGCAGTTGCCTGTATATGCTCAACAAGTAAATTGTGACACTGCCACACCTCTCTTTAAATTTACTCATAACTGTTCTCTTTGCACACTCACACTCTGGCCATCCATTAAACTTATGATCACCTGATCTGTGTTTTTTTTTTTATTGGCTGCCAGAATATTAAGTCTGCTGATTGTTAGCTTTAACTGATTTAACTTAATTTAACTTAACGGATTTGAATTCACACGACCCAGTATCACCCTCTAGTGGAGTATTTTTGAAAACAGTGTTGACATTGGTAGCAGAACAATGTCACGCCAGCTCTTCTGCATATCATTTTTTTTGTAAATAATTTTGTAGTTGTTGTGGTCAGTAAAATCTATGATGCCTTTTTTTTTTGTTGCACTATCAGTGACCATAATGCACTTTTTATACTTGTTTTTTAAAAGATTAGATTATTGTTTAAACCAGCTTTTACAGCTCAGGTAATTTCCTTGCGACGCCATTTCAATTAAAACGATGCAGAGATTTATTAGTGTGTGTGTGTTTGTGTGTGTGTGTGTGTGTGTGTGTGTGTGCGTGCGCATGTGTTTGTGTGTGTGTGTGTGTATACGAGAGGGAAGGGAGATGTCGAACACTAGATGGCAGTGTATAATTGCACACCAATACAATGCATATGCATTTTTTTCCCTTAAATATCCAGATTTCGGTTTATTGACAACTAAACTGCAGTTATCAGTTTATCATTGGTCATTTTTTCATCCACGTGCACGCATGTACCAGTTCAGGTGCAGAATGAGTCAGCACTTAGATATCCCATTAATATTCACATCACTTTGAATGTACCAGGTACATCTCATGCAATTTCTCAAACCTCAAAAAAGAGCCTCTGAAAAATCAATGGTAAATAAATTCTTTTAGTGCTTCATGGTCATCAGTATACGCTTACTTTTAAAGATCTTCATCATAACAGAGATGTGCTTTATCATTGCCACGATTAGCATTGGAAAGGTGTGCTTGTTCACAAACTGCAGTGTCAGGATGACAGGGATCAGCTGGACAATTTGTATGCAAATGGAGTCAGGCTTAGCTGTGCTTGCACTGTATTTCTGTCCCCCAGGAAGGAAGCTGGTGTTAGTAAACTCTCTCTAATACAAAAGGGAAGCATGGGACTCCATTTTAAAAATAGATTACATAATGTGACATTAGCAATAATATATTTTATGGTTGTATTAATACCCATATTTCCAACAACACTCCAGCATGTATTTCACTCCTCAGTGAAGTATAAGGAGTGTAGGCTAAATGAAGTATATCAGTCAGTTAGCTTAGGAGAGGCGTTGGAGTGGGTGGTAAAGATTGATCCAGCACTTTGTTGGCGGTGTATATGAAGTGGACAGTGCTATCTCTATCCCCTAGTGAAGCAATGTCTGCAGGCTGATGCTGTAGAACAGTTTCCAAAGCCTCAATAAAACCTTAAAATCTAAAAGAGAAAATTGCTTCTTAATGATGTGACCATATGTTCTCTCTGCATACAATGATGCAAAAGATGAAAAATCCAACAACATATGGAAAAATATCCATGAATGAAAGAGACCAATAGAAAGTGTGACAGAGTAATTATTAAATATGATTAACTTAAAAGTAAGGTTATAAGCAAATTATGATTTATTATTATTTGTGTTTCAGTGTTATATATTTGTGTAAATGATAAACTTTATACAAAATCTCCACCTTGGTATTTGTAATATCAAGTTATTTACACAGTCCTGTTGAAATGAAATTTGATGCAAATGACCTTTTTCGCTTGACCTTCTTAATAGCCATTCTAGAAGAAAAACACTTAAATGTCTAAATAAACTTGAAACATTAAACAAAAACAAGTGTAGCAAGTCATTAACGCTAATATACATTTTTTCAAAAAATAATAGATGCATATTCTAGGCATAAACTGACATGCACACATCGACGCCTGGACACTATTATGCATATAACATAATAATCTACACAGAATACTTACTAGTAATTTTACTCCATAGTACTGATAAATAGGGTACTTGATGCTAGATTAGGCAGAAAATATCTAGGACTGTGTGTCACTGTCATATTTATTTTGTTCATATAGATAAGTAGATGAAGATGTCAAGATTTGAGGTAGCGTATAAGGTAATATTATGAATACCACAATGGCAACATGCTTAACAAATGCATCACTTCACTTCAAAAGTGAAGACATTTTTTAATTTACCAGCTGTCAAGTGTGGCTTCTCATACATACTAACAAAAATCATATTGTCATATCAAGATATCTACAATTCAATATAATGAAATGGATCATACTGGGCAGTAATTTTATGGACTGAATTTAAGACTCAACATGAAGTATTTCAAGTCCTGCAGGTTAGAGATCATGTGCAGTACATACAGCATTACACCACGTCTGCATAATCCAGCAGTACAAACCAATGCTCAAAAGGAAGGACACTTGTCAGTTCTATGCTGACTGTTATGAGTATGGCAAAAAAAGCCTTTATTACTGTATGGTTCTGTCAAATTTCTGGTTGGGACAAAGTTCAGTTTTGTTTACAAATAGATATTAAATATTAAAGTAACTGAAATAATAGCATGTAAAATTTGGAATATGCTCATTCATCATTCATTTATAATCAGTCATTGCCTTCTAGTCAGGGTCACGGCGGATCCAAATCCTATGCTGGGAACAGTGGGCACAAGGCAGGAATACACCATTGAGAGGATCGGCTAGTCCATCACAGTGTGGAATATGTGGTATTTTCCAGGACATTAAAACAAAGACAATGCAAATGTACAGTTGCAGTTCTGGAAACACAAGCTTTGGCATTAAATGGGCTTATATCACAATATCATAATATTATATCAGTAATCAATCATCTTTATGAGCCTACATATTTTCTTTATTAGTAAGAAAGCTGCAATGTATAAGTCTCTGTGCAGGTACAAAATCAAGCATACGGTTTTATTGCTTAAGTACTGCACAAGTACACATACAAAGCACATATAAAATGATTGCAATACATTCTTTATCTTATCTCTTTTGCAGTGGAAGTGAGGGGATCATTCCCTGGTCGTTCAGGCTCTAAGGCAGTGCTGTTAAAAAAGGAAAGGCCATAGATACTGAGCAGTGTGCCTTGGTTACCAAGGATGTGTATATGTGGGAAGGTCTAGTGAAACGGTCGATGGATGTCTGATAATGAACATGACTACATCTGCATGTTTATTTGCGTCCCAAACCTGATAAGTGAGATCTTTCATAACTGTTCTTTCATCACAATGACATGATATATAGCAAGAATTAATTTTGCATCTCTTTTCCAGCATACGTTCCAAGGATCACCCATAACCCTGTTATTACTGTTCTGGTTTAATGGTGTTTTTTTTGTTTTTTCTTTTGGAAATTGCTATTTGTTGCATATCCCTACGTAATATCACCATCATTAGTATTGCAAAATTGCTAAAGGAACTTGGAAGACAAAGTCAAATAGTACACAGGATAGTACACCGCCCAGTCACAAACCCACATTTACATACACTCTTATTCAATCATCAGACATCTATCTATTCCTTCTTTTGGCATTATAAGAAGTACTCATTGCACTGTTATAAATACAGGTAGACAAACATCTTAGCCATAAAACTTATTGTTCATTAATAAAAACATAGTTTGTACAGTAGACAAGGGCTTAATCCATTCTCATAAGTTTGATGGGAGTTTGGCCTGTAAGCTTGGTGTCCCTGCAATGGAACTGTCTCGAGACCCAGGACCACTAGAAGACCCAGTCTGGGCTTGGGACACTTTGGAAGTCTGTCTTGACAGGGTCACATGGCCAGGTATTGAACTATATTTGGTAACAGGGGCTGGGAAAGAAGTATGGCTAAACCCAGACACTGATACCAGATGTGACTGATCCGGGACATGTGGGCCTTGTCTTACCAGTTTGGGCCTGTCGATTGGTCGTGGGGAAGGAAGCGATATGGAAATAGTGCTGACATCTTGAGAAGGGAGGTCAACCAGAGACCCCACATTCTCTTGTGACTGGGAAGGCAGAGTACAAAGGGTCTGTGGGGACAGAAGAGAGCTTTGGGATCCTGAGGTACTCGAGGGATTGCTATTAATGGGTGTCCGCTTTCTCTGCACTATAGGACTCTGGAATGTAGGGCTCCAAGCTGGTGGGGTGCTACAAGGGGAAGCATTTCCAGAGCCATACTGAGCAAGTGAAGCCAAAGCAGAAGGTTCATGTGATAGCCGTGGATGATGATCTCTGTTTTGTGGATCCTGAGTCTGTGGATTTGGGACGATTGGCTCTAAGACATTTGCAGAGAAAAGTGGAGATCCAGTAGAAGGTGATGGAGTGGTTGTCCTAACTGGTTTGCTCACTTCCTGACTGCACTTAACTTGAGGAGGTTTGGGCTGAGTTGATTGCAGTTGTGTCAGTATAGGGCTAATAGAGTGGGCTATCAAAGGAGTGATGGTAGAGGCAGAGGGAATGGCAAATTGTGCCATGTCTCTACCTACTGCCCCTTGTTGGAAGAAACCAGGCAGTGGAGCAGTAATGCTGGAGAAGGAAGCATGTGGAAGCTTAGGTTGGGGATGGAGTTGAGCAACACTAGAGAATCCAGAACTATAGGTGCTGAGGGGTCTCTGGGAGAAAGTGGAGGCCTCGCTGATGCTGGATGTGATGGTTGTAATAGTGGTTGTTGTGGAAGACAGCAAAGAACTGGAGGCAGAAGGCAAAGGAGGTGAGGAAGATGTTGCAGAACTCTTGACTCTCAATGAATCCAAAATAGGGGTCTCCACACCAGAGCCAAGTTGAGAACTTGCTCCAGAAGATGAGCTACCCAATGCTGTAACACCAGAAACCACAGGAAACCTTTTAAAATGGCCAGGTGGATCTTTCAGTGAACTCATCATAGGTACTGGTGGCCGGAAAAGTGTATGGGGCAGATGTGGGTGGCGGGTAAGGGCAATGGCCACTGAGGTAGTGGCTGCAGCAGCTTGGAGTGGAGCCTGGATGAGAGGAGCCCAGATAACTGGAGTGTGAGTAGTAGGAGCTGGGGTTGTGTGGACACCCAGTGAGGGGGTCTGCATTAGGTGGGCACAGTGAGCCATGTCCCTATCATGCTGTACAATCTGCTGGATGATTTCATTCTCCTGAAAGTTCAGCACACCTGAGCTGAGATCTCGTTGCACTTTGTGCTGAAGAACAGAGTTTCTCTTTCCTATAATTATAATGAACAAAGAAACAATATATGATAGATACAGAGTACTTAGACACATTAAACACTTTTTAACTTACATTATACTACATTAAATATTCAACATGTTATTAGAATCTCTGAACTTGTTGGAAATATCTAGCATTCATGTTTTTTTTTTTACTATGACCTTATATTAATCAGTATCAATAACTTAGGCTGAAATTAGTGGGCAAGAAGTGCAAGAACCGAAATTTGCTTTGCTAATTATTTCCCTAGGTATGATGGAATGACTAAAACATAGAAGCACAAATTTGCTCTGGGCAGCCATCTAACTGTAATTAACAAATCTTGACATCAAATGGTGACCAGATCTAGCCAACTGCAAGTGGATCAAAACCCACATAAATATCATCTCTTACCAATGCGGTCTAGACGATCAAGTGCCACTGTTTCAAAAGCCCGACGCATCATTGGATACTCTTCCAACACTTCGTTAAAGTTGTCCACTGATAGAGAGTATAGACGGCAGTATGTCTCTGCTCTCACACTGGCTGTTCTTCTGCCCCGAGTCAGCAAACAAATCTCTGTAGAGAATATAAAATCCTACATTAACATCAATAGGATCATGTCACACGAGAACATGCGTATTAAAGATAAACAAAACAAACAATAATTCAATGTGTAAGTCATTAATACAATGATCCATTAAAAACTGAATTCTGAAACCTCTTTTCAGGTCAGATTCAGAGTCTAAAAATTCCAATTCAAATTGTATTTGTCACATACATAAACATACACAGTATGACGTAGTGAAATGCTTTTGTTTGACGTAGTGAAACTGTTTCTTAACAGCATAAGAGAAATACAAATAAGAAATAAAGAAAAATGTAAAAATAAAAATAAGAGTAATAAAAATAAAAAGACATATAAAAAGAGTAATAAAAATGTGAATTAAAACTAAGAGTAATAACAAGGTATATATATATACGTATATATATATATATAAGATTTGTTATCTTGTAAGAAAGTGACACATTACATGACAGACCAGTTTTCAGATGGGAAAAAAAAAAATCAATAATGTAGGATCCTGGGTTTTGCATGAAAATAGAAAGGAGCGAGTGTGACGAAGTTACCAAAAGAACTCCTATTCTCCAGCATGCTC
>JAOTRN010000009.1:12019211-12031477 GCA_028566695.1 Bagroides melapterus
CATACTCTGCTGCTAATCAAGGGTAAGGTTGGAAACTTTCCATGGGAATTAACAGGAAAATATGGGAATTAATGGAAATGAACAGGAATTAATGGGATTAACTGGGAATTTACAAAATTGCAGGTTTGCCTATAGCAGAGAACTTAAATGTAGTTTTATGAAAAAAAATCTTTTAGGATAATCTTGGTTAAAACAACTACATTTACTGAACTTTCAGTTAATTTCTACCCTGCACATTCATTAATCCCATGCACCCAACACTTCACCTACTGCAGGGCTATTGAGGCCATACCCTATAATGCACTGTGAATTCCTCCATAACATAACACAGCTCATTTTTTGAATCTTGAACACAGAATAATGTCAAAAAATGTCCATCTGGTGAGTATTTACATATTGCATAAAGTTTTATTTAAAACGCTCTTGTGCTTTGTGTAGGCTATTGAGAACCAAATATATACTATTGTACATATAAATACGCTGACTGAGCAGACATTTAGGTGAAATGATAATAATAAAAAAAAAAAAACACAATCTCCCACAATCACCCCCCCCCCCCACACACACACATCCTCCAGGCTCTAACTACCACAGAAATAGTAATTCCACAGGTTTGCATTTGAGTCTGAAGATTACATCAATTCAAGTAAGTTATGATATTAATTTGGCAAATATATTTTATCTATCGTATTAAAGTTTATTTAGCAAATACAAACATGTGTTTATACAGTAGCTAGCTAGCCAGAAAATCAGACATGCTAAATGTAAGCTAGCTCTATTCAACTGACAATTTATGAGGCTTGCTAGCGCAAACTGTTCTGCTCTTTCTTCTATTCTTCTATTCCATTCTAGCCAGTTTTCTGTTATTTTACAGAACAGTACTGGTCAGAAGTTTGGACACATTACTATTTTTAATAGTAGCCTAAGTAGCCCCTACATTGAAAGAAGTCTCTTATGCTCATCAAGCCTGCATTTGATCAAAAATACAGGAGGAAACAGTTTGTGAAATATTGTGAAATATTACTACTACAATGTTTTTCTGATTTAATATATTTTAAAATATAATGAATTTCTGTGATGCAAAACTGAATTTATCAGCCATTACATCAGTCTCAGTGTCTCATGATCTTTCAGAAATCATTCTAATATGCTGATCAGTTTTAGAGCTGTTTGAGTGTGTGCGTGTGTGTGTGAGAAAGGGAGAAAGTGTGTGTAGTTGTGTATGTGCAAAGTTATTACAGAATATGTGTGAGAAAGTATGTGTTATAACCCAAACATCTTGTATCTGTGCTGTAAGAATGTACATGTAGAGATTTTAGAAGTAACATTTAAAATAAGCTTTTGATGTGGTATTGGTCAATAATCATAATAAGTTTAACATCACCATCATATACAAAACAAATATAAAAAGAGAGAAAGATGTTAACAATTCCTACCATTCTTTTCATGGATCTGGACCAAAGATTTATATGATTGTTGTGCTCTGGCAAGATTATACTGGTTCTATTATGAAAAAGCAAAAACAAAGCTGAATGTTACAGTGGGGAAATAAATATTTACATAGAAATTGAAGAATACAAGAAAAAAAAAAAAAAACAGGAGTCCTCGAACAAACCTTATTAGCTCCGAACTGTACTCTAGCTTTCCCTTTGACCAAGGTGGCATTGATTTGCATAATGACAGACTCTATGGAATAGGCACTGCTCCAGCCCTGAATATGCATATGTGAGAGAGACACAGTGAAATGCTGATTAGAAAACATATACACAATTGACCTGTGTCACAGTGCCACAAAAAAAATATAGAAATTCTAACCTGTTTTGTTAGCAGTTCCATACACAAGGCTCCTCCTCCAAGAACATAACTACAAATCCAAGAAAAATACGCAATTTGACTATTACAATAAGAAATGGTATATAAAATGTATATGGTTGGCACCACAGTTAACATAATTTAATTGAACAGGATATGCCCGCTTCCTTTATAACACAAACGTTTTCGTAGTCAGGGATCTCTTTAACCATAACATAAACTGCAACAAGCACAGGTCTATTTCTCCAATAAAATTTCACTGAATGAAATGTAATAACATCACAATTTATTAGAGCACAGGTTTCCGGCCCTGGTCCTGGATCACCTCATGTCCTGAACATCATCTGATTTAATTAATCACCTGATTAACAGCCCTTCAGATGAAGCACGTGTTAGAATTAGAACCGAGCTGTCATGAGTTTCATTAGTTACTGAGGTTTGAATTAAACCTGTTGAATTCATGTAACAAGTTAAACAAACTACTAAGCATAAAAACACATTAATAAAATAGAGTAACTTTGATAACAGTGGGTTGTGATTTCAATCACTATACCTAAACTTTACAATTCACAGACCAAACACACAAAGATTCAAGTAACCTGGACTAAATAAGATGGATAAAGCTGACAGAAATGCAAACTTGTACAAAAAGGTTCTTGTACTGACCCTCCAGAGAGTACAGGAGACACTACTCGTACAAAGGGAGGATCAAAAGGAAAGTTATCCTGCAAGACATATAGAACAAAAATGGTCAAATCTTGTTGAGTTGGACAAGTGAACAATAATTATTGAGAAAATAAACTCACTTTATAAGAAAAGTTCAGCAGAATATAGTCAACCCCTTCTTTTTCTTTCAAGACCTGCAAGTCACTATGTAATGCACTATCTGGATCTACCCTGTAAAAGAGTTCATGTGTGAATACAATTATTTCCATTTTCTTGGGTGGGTGAATACAAGAAATTCAGAAGCACTCAACTCAGCTCATTTTTCATTTACATGTACAAAGCAGAAATCAGACTGCAAAATATCAAGGACAAAATGAGCCTGTGTACTTACGTCCTCAACTTTACATGCCAGTCATAAAGACTGTCGTTGACTAGCTCCACTGAATAGATACCTGCAAATAATTACATGTAAGGCACTTTAAAACTATTGAAATAAAAAAAAAAAAACATCAAAAATCCAGCAAAACTTCCCCTAATATTTCACACGCATCAGGAGCACGTTTTTCTAAACTTTAGTGCAGATCTTCATTGACGTCAAAATCTATGCTGGAGTAGCAAAGCATGATTTGGTTCAGTAAGTGATTTTAAGCAACTCTATTATTTGAATAAAGCTGCTAAACGCAAAACTTTGCCTAAACATGACAGTTCCTCAAAAATAACCTTAAAGTTACTTATTTAAAAGACTGACCTGTCTTGTAACTCTGCGACCTATAGATCTCCCTGAGTTCCTTCATAAGACGATCAGAAGCCTGAACAGAGCCAGAAACTGCACCCTAAAAAGAGGAAACGTGAACTTTTCAGAAAATTCATTAATATTTACATGTAAAATTTGAGATTTTAGAACAATGTGGTGACCAGTAAGATACTTCTTGCAGCAGTACACCTTCTGCATCAAAATCAAGCTTTGCTACAGAAATGTGCAGTGAGAATGCTGACCAATTATAGATGTTCCTGCTCAGTGAAGTGGTCCAGCACTATAACAAATCACAGACATTTCTGTGAGCTTGTACTGAAATACATAAAGGGATCTTATATTCAGAAACATCAGTTATATTAGTCCATTTTGATTATTGTGCAGCCCTGGTACATACAAGGAACAAACTAAAGTACCGAATGTTGTAAAATACTAAATAAAAAGAAATCAGAAAATAATGTTGTTATGAGTTATGCAGAATGGGTGAGTGAACATATTACATTATTCAGTCAGCTTCTGTGTTCTACAGACACTTACATTCAAGTGGTCCTGCCTTTGGATCTTGCGAATTTTTTCTAGTATAGCGAGGTTCTCCTTTTCGATCCCATCATCTTCTGACTTCTTGCCATCAACAGGTATCTCCTCCTTCATTTCATAGTGGTCAAGATCTTCGACATCCTGCTGATACACAGATATCAGGCAATGTGTTATACATCATGTAAGGAACTTGTAAAATGGGCAATAGAAAAAGAAAATCAGTTTATATTATATTCTAAGCATTTATAACAAAGCAACCTCAGTCATTTCTTCTTCCTCCTCTTCATCAGATGTTACTTCATCTGTTGTTAGACGCTATTGATGAATAAAAGAAAAGCGACATTCAAATTTAATAAAATAATTTTTTCATTTCCACTAGCATATTAGAAACGGCCTGATTTCGTTAACCTTTCTTTCATGACCGATAGGTCCAGCAGGAAGAGGCTGATCAAGCATCTCAATGTCAGGGTGCTGGGGCAGGTTATATAGTCGACAAAGATCACAGACAAGTCTTTTCAATTGTTGGAGAAGCTGACAAACACAAAAATAGTAATTTAATCATTCTATAAAATCAAATTCTCCAAGTGCTTATTATGCCACTGTAAATCACAGATTGGCAACGATTAGTTCAGGGTGCAGGCCTCAAAAGGTTTCAAGTGATGAAATGTGAAAAAAGAGTCAGTTCAGGCTACTTTCTTACCAAGGTACTGCCTTTCCGAACATCATCCAGGCGCTCAAACACCTCAGTCAGACTAGGATCATCTGATTCCACAAACCATAAAGGGGGAGTTGAAGGGTAAGCCTCCTAAATGAAGAACAGGACTTTCCAATCACACTGAATCAACGCAATTTTGTGATTAAACAAAATAAATAGAGATTAGAGGCTAAATCAGTTATCTGAAATGCGGCTGTGTGGCAGGCAGTGCAGAGAAGACTGAAATATCTATAACATACATTAAAAACTGTTTCTTATGAATTAGAAGCAACCAAGACTTCACCACCTTGTGCAAATATTAGCTATGGGTGGTAAAACAGCTCATAAGTGCCTACCTAGTGGTCTTTTCCATAAAACATTACCAATATTGAATCCAAATATTAATAGTGATATAAAGGAGAAAGTTTATATAATTTGCAAATTTTTTTAATAAATAAAAATGTAGGTGTTATGAGTGTATATAAATTCATTCCTGTGTGCAATAGCACAAGTGTAAAAGGATGTCACTATAATTACACTTGTGCCTGGAAGACCCCAGGGCTAGATAGAAAACATATCTAAACAAACCACATTGTGCAGGCCAACAAACTATCAAAATAAGACTATCTCTGATTTATCTCTGAATTCACAGCTCAGAAACAGAAAGCGGACAGCAAACTTGTAGAAAATAATTCTCTGGTCTGATGGGACCAAAAGTGTACTATGTTTGACCAAAAATCCAAACCAGTGTTCATTAAGCTGAGAACACAATCCTCACAGTAAAGAATGCTGGCTTATTGTGTTTTTATTTGTAAAGGATTTTGCAAACAATACTGACCACAATAAACTGGTCCATATTGCATGTATGTTAAATATTAATATATGCATTCACTGAGCACTTTATTAGGAACACCTATACATTCACACATTTATCTACACAGCCAATAATGTGGCAACAATAAAATGCACAAAATCACAGGCAGCAGTTTTGGGTAATGTTCACATCAACCATCAGAATGGGGAAAAACGTGATTCTGACCATGGCATGATTAGTAAAATCAACAGAGAATGGCCAGGCTGACAGTTCTTTGACCTGTTTATCACTTGAATTCTACAACATATTTGAGTAGTAAATAAATAGATAATGTGCATCCCTTGATGGCTACAGCTTACCATATACTAATGTCTACTTCAAGCAGGATAATGCTATAGTTTCATAAACATGACAATGAGTTCTTCATTCTTCATTAGTTACCAAATCTCAGACTCCAGCAGATCACCTGTGGGATTAGGTAAAACAGTAGATTTACTGTATAAAAGTCCACCTGAAAAATCTGCAGATATTGTGCAATGTCAACATTAGGGCTGTGCGATTTGGGGAAAATATCTAATTGCGATTTTTTTTTTTTTTTTTTTTTAGAGATATTGTGATGGCGATTTTATTTGAGATTTCATTTAGTAGTCAAGCTTCAGCTCAATGTTCTATATCAGATGCAGTGTGCATTTCTACCCAATAGATTGTTAGCTTCTTGCTGCTAAAATGCAGTCAGTGATAGTTAAAAAAACAAAAAGAACTGAAAAGATATTAACTTATTCCAATATTTATTAAAATTTCTTTTTAATAATATCCATAAACACTCAATTTTTTCTAAAGCAAAGAGTAAGCACAAATAAAATGACCTTACCTTTCTGTAAACAAGTTCAACTCAAATTAGGGAGGTAGTCAAACAAAAACAAAAAAAATAATGATCAAAATACAGAACATTCAGCAAACTGACAAACAGTTCTGACCTGAGAACCTCACCTTTCTGTAGCTTATATTGCCTAAAATAATGATCACAGATGCTACACAAAATACTCAAACAACTAAAACTGTCACGACTAATAAGATAAGCAGTATTTAAAATATTGCACAGCACACATTCAAGTATGGTTAACTTTTTCTTTGTGCAGTAAATGCTGCCAGTAAGTGGCATTACAAAATAAAGTGCAGAACAAATCTTGACTCCAACCTAAGTCAAAAACACTTCAACACTTGACTTAGTAGAACATTTACAAATTTTTCGCCAAAAACACTAACGTCTACCTTTGCCGCATATGGTGTAACAGCCGCAAACAACTCCAAAACTGTATTTTGCTGTTGCTTGCTACTAGACTGAGTGTCACTGGCAATGCTTTCAGTTGACTTTTTAGCAAGACACTCCTCAAATAGCTGCCTGTGGTGCTTTTTTAGTTGCTGGTGGAGGTTTGTAGTATTACCTTGTGTTGTGGCAATAAGTCTTCGATAGCTCATACAAATTACCTTTATTTGTTCAGTGTCTGTGAGTTTGAAGCCAAAATATTCCCATATTACCGACAAGCTGTTTTTCTTGATATTCGTTTACTGCTGCTTCTGAGGTGGCAGACACCATCGCCCCACTCCTCTGCACTTCCCTGTTTGTTTTTAATGGGGGACGCGCCGTGTGATTTGGTTGTGCAGTTCTCATTGGGGAAAACAAAATTGTGCTCACTCGATTGGCTAGTAAGACTGTCACACAGAGACGGCAGTCATGAATTGGCTCTGGGACAGAGCAATTAAATAATACATATATATTTCATATCACATCCACATTGCAGCCTCTTGCGATTAGCTAATCGCAATGTTTCAAATTGCGATTCGATTCCGATTAATCGCACAGCCCTAGTCAACATGACCAGAATCTCATCAGGATGATTCCATCTTATGAAATTGACACCATAAAGAATTTGAAAGCAAAGGGAGGCCCTACCCCATGTTAGTATACACAGCAGTGCTCAGTGAGTGCATCAGGATCATGTTCTATTAGACACCATACACATATAACTAACCGATGGCCCAAGTCTGTGAAGTAGATCGTCACTAAGCTAGTGGGCATTTCATGTGGGTGGGACAAGCAACCCATCAATCAATATGTACCAGAACCAGACTAGCTTGTCTTTCACTCACTATGTTGCTGGTGCTTTCAAGACTGACAACTTCGTCAGAAGCATAAACTACCTAACTTACTGGTTATCTAGCATTACCTAATTACTTCACCAACGGGAATGTTTACCCTATATTGGTAGTTTTGGGTTTAAATATGTGAAAAAATTGTGAGCGAGTTATACAAACTGGGCAACTACGAATAGGATTCTAGCTAGATATTTAGCCAGCTGGTCGTGTGCGTCTTTTTGCTCCATTAATCTTTAAAGCAAAAAACTAGCTATTTAAGCATGTAGTCACAAATCTACTAGTAAACCAGCTAAAGTGTCACATACCAACATGGATTAACAGTTATATTCCCCGAATTATCCCATTATCCGACACAGGGCCTAGTAAACCATTAAAAATTGTTTTATGGTGAATCACATGTCAGCTCACTACATCTTAACTTTATACGCAGATTGCTATTGCTAACTACTAGCGAATGGCAGGACATTTGACGGATAAACCGATATATTGCAACGCATCTACAAATGAGATACTTGCAAACTTTAGAGTGATAACAGCTTTACTGTTTAACCAACTGTATAAGAACGATAACAACAGCCTTAATAAACTAGTTAGCTAGCATTGGCGAACAAGCGGACATCTGGCCAACTTTAATTACTTGTTAAAACTTGTCTACAACAAAACTAACCGAATTAGCTCATTTGGGATAGTTGGTTAAAATGAAGGGTTGAAATTAATAGCAGTAAACAAAATGGATCATTCACTAGAGCTCGTTTAGTGACACCACAGAGGTACTCTGCTCTTAAAAAAATATTTTACGAATCATTCGCCGCTTATTGTTGCTAACAGGCTAACTACAGTTTAGGTGCTTTTGAGGAAAGATTAGGCTAACTAGCTAGTTGCGTCTTCCCACGTCTGCCCTTACCGTAATATTGCAGTGGATGATTAGTAGCTTTTCACCATTAACATTGAACTGACAGCTAAGCTCGTCGGGTTTCCAGTCGATAATTCTGAAACGCTCGTGATTCGGGTGAAAAATTGACTCCAAGAACTTTAATTCGGCCTTGAGCCCCGACACGGACATTTTCCACTCATCTCCAGCCAGGCCGCAGGGGAAGCGGGCGAGCAGCTAGTCTGCTAGCTTTACTACAACAAGCACCGCTCTGAGGTAGTGTCTGTGTTTTCCACTGAACTAAAGAGGGGGTGGAGAGAAATAGCTCACTTCGAACAGCGACTGCGTTTACTGTAGAAGTACAGAGGATGAAAATAACATTCGCGTAAATTGTGACGGAGTTTGTGTGTATCTAGTAAGCGTTTTCTGTCAATTGCCAACTGTTAACTGTCTTTTCACAGTTAATTCTTACTCTGAATTGACATGCATTTCCTGGCTTGGCCAGTATTCATTCACTCATTTAATCACTCATTCAGTCAGCCATTACTTTGTCATTTATAGAGATCTATAGAGATTTATAATGATCACTGACAACCTTCTATTTGTGCCAGATTCAGGTGTCTGCATCATATGTAGAGCAATTCATTTACTAAAGGATTTTAAAAATGTGAATATTATCCTTTCAAACAGATGTAGACATCTCTCAAAATACAATCACAAACTGAACAAAATGAATGTAATATGTTGTCACAAGATGGTGTACAACATCCTACTTCTGTAATCGCAGTTACCTACTACTTGCATAACCTGCTGATTGACCTGGAGTGTTGGTGCGCTGAGAACTACACATAGAAATACACCAGATGGCACTACTACCTTGAGTTGAACTGAGGTAACCGTGCCGATGTAAAGGTTAATTTAATTTTCCAACTTTCTTCGTTTTCTCATCAGTTAATTGCAGAGGTAAGCACTAGACAGCCTTGCTTTTTTTGTTCTTGGCTTCTCAAGAAGAACGAAAAGATACGTGTTTTTAAATCTATTTCATTCTTATATTTCAGAACTATTAATTTTCATATAAATTGTTTTTATTGTTATTGTTTTTTGGTTCATCATCTTATTCTGATTCTGTTATTATTATTATTATTATTATTATTATTATTATTATTATTATTATTGCTGTTGTTGTTAAAACCAGAAAAGTGCAGACAAAAGATGAATGAATGAACAGCTACAGCCACCCAACAAAACAGAAAGTATCTAATATAATAATATTTTCTCTAATATCCTACAATAATATCCTGTCTTCGTATAATAATATCTTAAGTATCTAAGTTAGCGGTGTTAATCCATACACAGCATATGAGGGAAGAATTCATGCCAAATAAGTGTTGTTATCCAGCTAGAGCACCATGTTCTTCTAAAAATGATTAAATACTAATATGTTTAAAGTTTTTTTTAAAGAAAGAAATAATGTAATGAAATACAGTTTAAATGTACATTTGCTTTTGTTTGACCAGAATTATGATGTAAAATGATGATTGTGATGATTTGATGTATAAGTTTTAAAACTAGATGCATGTTTGCATTGCACATCCAGGGATGGAGGTGTGATTTCCCCCTCTGCCCTGTGTTTGTAGTGTTTGCATGTTTCCCTGTATTGTGACTTGAACTGTGAGTAGGAAAAGTGGTACTGGAAATGGGTGGATGAGTTAAAATGATATTTAAAATATAAATTTATGTTAAAAAATAAAATAAACATTTCTGGATGTATTTTCTAAATTAGGATTATGCAGAGTTGTGTTTTTGGATTTTCTTTAAATATACTGTAGTATTACTATTATCAAATGAAAATATTTAGCATTTAAATAATCTACATGTGTACAGTACGAAGCCATTTAAAAATATTTCTGTGTTCTCCACTTTTAGTTAAAAAAAAAAAACCTTTTACAATGAGAGCACAGCAGGGGGCAGTGGTACAGTATACAGTACCTGCTGTCAGCATCTAGTATGATATATGTGTTCTATGAATCCGCTTCCATTGACTAAAACAAGGTCAAAATTGGGTGGTTATTAAGTGGATATTTGTGGACTATATAAGTCATGGTTTTATTAATTTCTTCTATTACTGTTTTGATTGAAGGTTTTGTGTAAATGGTTGTTTTGATGTCTTGCTAAACATAGAGATCACTTAAGTCTATTGCCAAACCTAAAGTGTCCTCATTGGCTGTTCTGAATATAGTTGGAAGCTAACCATCACTGCTCACAGAGTCTTGGAATGGAAACATTTTCCACACAGTGGAGTGCATTCTGCCACCACATTATTAGGACCTCATCATTTCCTTATTTAATTTGACAGCTGGACATGCTACCTGAGAGGTCTTAATTACAAAACCTACCAAAACTACTGAGGACCAGAACTGTGTGTGCTCATAGCTAGTTATGGCCATGCTGATTTAAATGTGCTTAAACTATGGAATCAAAGCCACACAATGGTATTAAAACAGAAATGCCATGTGGACACAGAAAAGTGAACTTGTATCTTGTAAGATAAGCGAGCTTGTGTATGTCATGTCATGTTCTGTTTAGCAGTAGATGCCAAAAGTGTGCAATAAGCAGTCTGGCATATAATGTTAAAATTTTTTTTACAGCAGCAATCATGCGGTACAGTAGAAGGTTCATGAATCCATGAGGCACAGACATAGAGTGTGTTAAATAAAGTGCGTGTCAGAAATGGATTCAGTTTATTCACTGGTCTGGGTTGTTAAGCACTGTGAAAGTGAGCCAAGTGTAAGTAATTGTGAGGCAGACTTTTTCCTCAGCAGTTTTCCATGTGTCTGCTCTAAATGCCTTCCTCACATCCTCTTCACAATGGGAAATGTGGCGTTCGCTGACCCTAACACTGCCATTTCAAACAATTCAATCCAAACTGATGTACTTTTTGAACCATAATGATCCCTTCTGTGGAGCGCATTTGCCTCTAGTGTCCATTTTAGAGAGTCACAACATATGCCACCTGCAATCACATTGACCTTTCTACTAAATTTCTAGCTTTCCCCATCTGCTATCTTTTAACCTCCTCGGTGGAGGGCAGGGGTCAGCTGAGGCAGTGTGTTAAAGGCCAGATACAATAATGGCATCTCAGTCCAAAAAAAAGTAATCTGTCTTTCTGGGATTATTCTGATTTTAATGATATGAAATTACAATGAAAACAATTGATCTGTATTTCCAAGATACATAGCAGAGTTACAGAGATAGGTGCAGCAATGCAATGGTGTGACATGATTGATCATTTGTTAACATACTCAACAAGTGCATACAGTCATTTAATTATAAATATACAAGACACAGATCTTTGAAACTTCCATTTCATTCAGCTGTGCAAAAAGTATGGTCTGGTACATGTTGGTTGTCACTTTGCCAAATGGAAGTAAACAATTCTAGGACATGGTGTCTCCACAGAGAATTTCCTAGAAAGTGAGTCAGTATTCCCAGTGGAGCTTGTGGTTGCTAATGGTGGCTGATCCTTTGGTGATGGAGAGGAAAGCTTTGTGTCACTAAATCTCTTACTACAGTTGCTGATTTGTAATAACCAACTTGTGTTTGATTTTACCTTTTATCTTATCCCCAAGCATGAGCCCAAAAACCCTATGCAAATACATAAAGCTTTGATTGATACTGCAATCAGTGTTTTTTCAAAGAAAGGTATCCTGTTTTTTTGTCTTTATCTTCAACTTAATGCAATAATTTAAGAATTTAATGCTGTATTAAAACATTGTATTTAATGTTTCAGTGATTTTAATTTGTTCACATCCTAGGTACATATACTGGAAATGCACAGGGACTGTTTTGACAATCTTTTATAAACACAAAACATTTTTATTTTTTCCAGAAGATTTGAGCAAGAACTGACACAATTTCATGGATTCCAGATATATCGCTGATGTAATATTTCAAAGAAAAA
>JAOTRN010000009.1:12049641-12070517 GCA_028566695.1 Bagroides melapterus
TCTGCACATTGCACCTCTGAAGCTCTAGAATTATGAGTGTTGGGCTACTCTGTCTCGCGCGCGAATAAAAAAAAAAAACACACACGCACGCACGCACGCTCTCTCTCTCTCTCTCTCTCTCACGTGCGCTTGCGCGACTTTTGCAGTGGATCACAATGTTCAGACAGGAGATTTAGTCTGTACCGTTACTATGGCGGGGAAAGGATATTTGTGAATAGGGTTACGTAGCGACGTTTCACACCGGAAAGGTCTTTAAACACCCCGCAGAATCTGATACTCGTTATATTTGTAGGACTACGGTTAAAGAATACATGTGATATTTTTATACTTGGGTCATTTTTTCCTTCTGGAATTTGGAGATTTGTTGATTTCCACATATCTTCAAAGATGCTGCTCTCTAAATTTGGATCTTTTTCTCACATTTGCGGCACGACTAACATTGACCACTTGCCAGTGAAAATTCAACTCCAGTCAGGTACTTTTTCCTAGCACGTTCCTAACCTATTTTTCCTTGAACGTTTAACTCTCGGACGTCCGTTAAATAAAAATGTGTTTAAAAACTAGTAGGCATAGACGGCTGCGTGTTGCCCGACCTAAAATTTGTAGCCATTTTGTTGCTCAGAATGACTAACGTGCGCTTTTCTTCATTTCACTTAAATTGTGTTTTATTTATTACAGCTAAAGTGGAAAAGGAGCAGTTTGATAAAGTATACCAAGTGGGCTCGGTGCTGGGAAGTGGAGGATTTGGGACTGTTTACGCTGGTAGTCGCATTTCAGACGGTTTGCCGGTAAGTGAAGCGGCTTTGCTTTGTTTTGCTGTAAGCAGCACATGGCCTCGGTCAGTGCGGAAACAACGTGGCGAGTGAGTGTGTGTTTCATCTGTGTTTTGTTTTTTGTTTTTTTTTCTGGATTATCTGTGTTTCTGATTCAGGTCGCTGTTAAACACGTGGCCAGGGAAAGAATTTCTGAATGGGGCACAGTCGTAAGTATTATTGCCGTACATATTTTTTAGCCATATAGATTGAATTTAATGTACCCTGTGTATGTACACCATGTCTTATATTTCGCATCTCCTTTGCAGAACGCTTCGCTGGTTCCTCTGGAGATTCTCTTGATGAAGAAAGTGGGAAATACGTTTCAGGGTGTTATTAAACTGATCGACTGGTACGAACGGCCTGACGGCTTTTTGATCGTCATGGAACGGCCGGAGATGGTTAAGGATTTATTTGACTACATCACCGAAAAGGGCGCACTGGATGAGGACACGGCCAGAGGATTTTTCCGTCAAGTCCTGGAGGCTGTAAGACACTGTTACAGCTGCGGTGTTATCCACCGGGACATTAAAGACGAAAACCTGCTGGTCGATTTACGTACAGGAGATCTTAAACTCATCGACTTTGGCTCAGGGGCCATTCTCAAGGATACAGTGTACACTGACTTCGACGGTAAGTCCTTGACATTGACCCCCCTCGCGACTGGCTTGTTAAACTTGCTTAAATCAATGTATTAAAAGTATTGGTTCGTTCATACATGTTATAAATTACTTTTATTATATTATTTATTATATTATTTATTATAGACGACACAGATTTTTTGACCAAAAAACAGTCCTGTTTTATTATAATTTTGCTATCTGAATAGCATTAAATGCTGAAACTGATAATGGGAGTGGACCATTTAGCTGACAATATCGAAACAGTGCCCTTGACTCACTATCTGCGTAGACAGTCTCTATAAGCGTATCACTGTTGTGAAATCTGAGCAGAGACATCACGTGACTGTTGTTTTGTTTGGTTTCCAAGTCCATGTTGGTCGCAAGACAAGAAGCTTTCTTATGGGAAATGACTCATGAGGCTATTTTAAAACGACGCTAGGTTTACTTTAGCGTGTTTGACTTTAGTTACTTTTGTTATTATTATTCGTTGCTACTGTATGCTGGAGAAGGATTTGTGCTGGGGGTGGGGATTGTGTGGCTTGTGACCCCTCCCTTTCTTGTCACCTGACTCAGCGTTTCACGCAATATAGCATTGTAATCCAAATGCAATTATTAAATTTGCAGGTACAAGAGTGTACAGCCCACCAGAATGGATTCGCTACCACAGGTACCATGGGCGTTCTGCAACAGTGTGGTCACTTGGTGTGCTGCTATATGATCTAGTATGTGGAGATATACCGTTTGAGCATGATGATGAGATTTTGAAAGGTCATCTCTTCTTCAGAAGGACTGTCTCTACTGGTATGCACATTATTTTGCCTGCCATATCCTATAGCAAGATCACATTTCTTAGTAAATGTTACTATATTTTTAAAATAAACTTTTTCCTCCTTGTCCTCTACAGAGTGTCAGCGACTCATCAAGTGGTGCCTCTGCTTGAGACCATCAGACAGACCTACATTGGACCAAATATTCGAGCATAAGTGGATGCATACAGAGAAAGACTCAAAACCTCAGACCAGGGATATCACTCTTCATACAATCTGCACAGACTCCTCATCCAGCACATGTTCAAGCAAAGAAAGCCTCTGACAGCAACAAATATACTGGCTGATTATTTATGACCCAAAATTGTTGAGTTTTTTATTATTCTTATTAATTTACATTTTTATTTAAATATTTGTCATCCTTTATATTTTTGTTCAAATGAATATTTTTTAACACTCATGGGAAGTGCAAATGCAGTAATGCTAGCAATCCTATGGCCATACTTCTTGCTCTTATAGAGCTTATTCTTTGAATTTAGTTTTAAGTGCTACTAGTGCCTTTTTCTTCTGCTGCTTGGTTGGACAGTAAAAACTTTTCACCTCGCCCCCTTGTGGTGGACTATATTCTCTCCACACCTATTCCCACACCCATAGTGTATGGATAACCCTTTATACTGCTCCACTACTCCATCTCAGCTGTTGCCTCGTATTGGGTTTTGGATGGTAGATACTTTAGTGACTTGCACAATCAATGCAATGTTAATAGAGTTTAAGTTTTTGAATACAAGTATTTGTGTTTATTTATATTCAATCCAGTATGTTATTTATTCATACAAAGCAAACAATCCACATTCTGTGGCTATTTATTTATTTATTTATTCATTTTATACCATCAGCAAAAAGAAAATGTTAGATTTGATACCTTTGCCTTATCCTGTAGTTAAATATAAATTCCTGCAAATAAACAATACTTGTCTTATACTGATACACATTTAAGTGGAAAGAATTTAAGTAATTGCATTCTAATGTACTTTGACTCTAGAGGCTGCCATCTGTTATCCATGCTATATGAAAGTAACATAGAAGTTCATACTGTGACTGTGGATTTCTCCCTTTCTGCATTGATTCACAATGCAGAGTTTATTTTTTATAATAATAAATACTTTAATCTTAAACTTGTTTCATATTTTTTTTATCAAGCATGTAGGATTTATCCTTGTGACATGCAGCAGGTTGCATGTCACAGGTTGCACAGCAATCATTCTGATTTGAGCTGCAAAAAACTTTTTGAGGGTTTTTTTTTTGCAGCTAGTACACATACAATGTGCATGTTACAAAAGCTCAATTATTATGAATATTTTCAAGAATGATTAATTTCATGTATTGTATAAGGTCAAATAAATACTGCAGTCATATTCTGTGGCTATTTATTTATTTTATATCATCAAAAAAAGAAACTGCTAGATTTGTTACCTTTTCCTTATCCTGTATTTAAATATAAATTCCTGCACAGTATAAACAATACTTGTCTTGTACTGATAGTTAATTTTTTTTAGGTTTTAATACATGTAACATTTCTAATTTTATATTTGCACTAGCCTTTTTACACATCCCTTATTAGTGTACAAATCATGTTGCAACTTTTATTTCCTTTGTTTCTTATATTTATACTCCTTTATTATTATGACCCAACACACCGACACATTTCTGTACACGTAGACCCCACAGTACCTGGCAAAAAATCTGTTTCTGATTCTAATTCTTATTCTGATACTACGCTGTAAAGCAGGTGTTCTCAACTTCTTTAGCTTGACCCTCAGGGAATTGGATCGATTGGATCGTTACTAGGTAAAGTACAGTGAAATGCCTACATACGCATGCTGCTCAACCTCTGCTAACATTTGTCTTAACTACTAGTCTAGTGCACTTGAGCAGCTGTGATCGGCTAGAAGGGGTCAGTGGGGTTATGGTCTCTTCCGTGTTTTACAGCTGGACGTACCGACGTCTTACGTCACACATGGGCAGGGATTCGCACCGCCGCATTGTTAGGGGCAAGAGAGGCGAGCTAGCCTGTTAGCACATAGCTGCATCCTAGCCCATCTATGTACTAGTATCAAACAAACCGATCACACTAAAATAGACGAATGGTTATTTTAAAGAGCGGTTTGACGCGACCGAGTGCGCCCGTCGCTGAATTGAAACGGTTGCCGCGGACATTGCACTGTATCATTCAGATGCAATTAAACGTTCGAGCGGAACCAGTTGGATGCTAAAGTAGTTAGCGTGGACTGTGTGAGGAATTAGCCGCGTCTACCCTTACAGGCCCTGCACATTGCAAGCTACAAGCTAGCTTGGCTTCGTTTTGATTTGCAGGCTCAGTTGCGGATACATCGCAGCAGAAGGTAATAACAGTGTAATCTGTATCTTGTGTTTAGTTTGTAAATTAGCATTTATGACACTGTTGATTGTATGTAAGTGTAAAGTGATACTTTTAATGTTCCCAGTTCGACCGTGTTTGTTTTGTCAGACGCCATCTTTGCCTAATTTCGAGGTCTCCCAGCGCGGATTAGTTCGCTAACGTTGGCTAGGACCATGCCGCTGATTTTGAGAGTATGTGTTTTGGTCTAGCCGGCTAGCAAGCTAGGTTAGTTAGCTAAGGTTATGTTTATATCCGTGCATGCTGGTGTAATATCTAGGTTTCCTCACAAATTATGCTTTACAATGTTATCAATGAACATACTCGGCCGTTTTAGCTTAATTCAATAATAGCTAGAGCTTTAGCAAACAATCCAGCTAGGTAGCGCGCTTGACTACCGCTTGTTTTCATTTTACTTGGTTGCCCCGGAAGCACCTCGAATATTATCGCATATACTTTAGCACTAAATTCTCCACGTGGTTTCATTATAAAGTTGTATACTGCTAATACATCAATGCGTTGTACTGTTATACGATGCACGGTATACTTAAACACTTTTAACAGCCAGGAGCGTTCGTTGCCTGCTTCCCTTAACGGACCTCAGGTCCAGCCGTGAGTTGCTATTGGCACATATCTTGTCTGAGGAAGACAACCTAGACTCGCAACTTTTAGTCAAAGCGTAAATCAGGAATAGATTGTTTCAGCAGCTGAAGTGTTGTATTTAGTTTTAAATTCTTGTTATTAAATTGCATCACTTTGGTTCTAAATCAATGTTGCTTCTCTAGGTGTTAAAAATGAAGAAGAAAGGGAGACATCATCGTGTGGCCATTCCACAAAGGCCCCCGTCGCCAATCAAACCCTCAAGAAACCGTGAAACTCTGACCTACGCTGAGGCCCAGAGAATGGTTGAGTTGGAAATAGATGGACGTGTTCATCGACTCAGCATCTTTGACAAGCTTGATGTCATCAACAGTGATGATCCTTTGGCTCAGGAGATCAGTGAATGCAACAGTAACAAGGAAAACACAGAGGAACCCCAGCAGGTTTTGGTGCGCTCTGTGCGTCTTAAAAACAATCAGCAGAAGAAGAGTGCTGCTCTGAGCACAGGGCAGGGTTCTCCAGCTCAGGGCAGGCTACTAGAGCCGAAAATTCGGATGATTGAATATAATCTTCCGGCTGTGCCACGAAGACCATCTACTTATTATTGTCATGTGGAGAAGACCTTAGATGAGCTGGATGAGGAAGTGGAATATGATATGGATGAAGAAGATTATGCGTGGTTGGAACTGATCAATGAGAAAAGGAAGAGTGAGGGTTTCAGTCAGGTTTCCCAGAATGTTTTTGAGTTTCTAATGGACCGTTTTGAGAAAGAGTCTTTTGTAGAAAACCAGGGTCAAGGAGATCCGCAGTCTCTCATTGATGAGGATGCAGTTTGTTGCATCTGCATGGACGGCGAGTGTCAGAACAGTAATGCTATTCTGTTTTGTGACATGTGCAACATAGCAGTTCATCAGGAATGTTATGGAGTGCCCCACATTCCAGAGGGCCAGTGGTTGTGCCGGCACTGTTCCCAGTCTCCCTCCCAACCTGCAGAATGTATTTTTTGTCCTAATAAAGGTGGCGCACTTAAGAGAACAGATGATGATCGATGGGGGCATGTAGTCTGTGCTATATGGGTTCCTGAGGTTGGTTTTACTAACACCGTTTTCATTGAGCCTATTGATGGTGTAGCTAATATTCCACCAGCTCGTTGGAAACTGACCTGCTACCTTTGTAAGGAGAGAGGAGTTGGAGCCTGCATTCAATGCAGCAAGGCCAATTGTTACACTGCCTTTCATGTGAGCTGCGCTCAGAAAGTGGGCTTGTACATGAAGATGGAGCCAATCAAAGAGGTGACTGATCACGGATCCACCACATTTTCAGTGAAGAAGACAGCCTATTGTTGTTCTCATACTCCTAGTGGATGTACCAGGAGACCGTTTAGCATTTATGATGAAGCTCAACCCAAAAACAGTCTGTGTCAAAAGGGCAAACATAAAAGCCGGAGAGCAAAAGTTACAGGATGCCAGAAAAAGAAAAATAAGAAAGTAGACCAACAGTCAGTTCCAGCAGTTCCAGCTGTTTCAGTACCTAGTATAACACCTAAAAGGTATCTCTCTCTTTTTTTTTTTTTGTTTGATTAGTGAAAGCTCATACAAAAACATACCTTTCTTTGAAAATACATGTCAATAGATTTTCTGGGAAATATGTAGCTTGTTTTTTAAAATTGCTTATTGGTGTATTTCACATTTCCTCGTTTTCTTTCACATTTGCCAGAGGTATGCTATCATTTTTTTCACAAAAAAAATTTCTTTTATAGCATGGTTTTAAAAATGTTGTCTTTCAGCTTTAACACTATCCTCAACCAAGTCTCTGTTCAGAAGAAAAGACAGTTTGTGGAGCGTGTTCTCAGTTACTGGATGCTGAAGAGGCAATCAAGAAATGGTGTGCCTCTTATCCGACGCTTGCAAACTACCATCCTGACTCAAAAAGTACCACAGTTGGTAAGCAATCTAACGTAATATATGTTATTAAACAACAAATTGTATATACATACTTTAGAGTTAGTGTTTTCACAAAGTCTATTTTCCTGTGTTTCCTCATGTGTCCTAATTATTCATATTCATATTTTGATGTCTTTATTTATTGGGATGGGTGAAGATCAGGTTTTGTTCATCCACAAAAATTCCAGATTAAATTGTGCAGATAAGATGTGTCTCTAATTTGAATGCAGGAACAAAGAGAAGAGGATTGCCTGGCATTAAAGGAGCAGCTGAAGGATTTGCATCGTTTACGCCATGACTTGGAGAGGACACGTTTGTTACTGGAGCTCATTCGAAAAAGAGAGAAGCTCAAGAGGGAGCAGGTCAGATCATTTAAATCCTTCTCACCACAGATGCCTATTCTAAAATAAAAATAAAATTCAATAATTGGCAATGGCTCACATTAGAGTGTATAACAGCATCAAGTATATAGTGTTGATCATATTCAGTTTGTTTATTAATTGTCTCTTTGTTCTCAGATGAAGCTTCAGCAGTCAGTGCTAGAGATGCAGCTTACTCCGTTTACCATCATGCTGCGAGCTGTGTTGAACCAGCTGCAGGAGAAAGATCAGGCTCGGATCTTTGCCCAGCCTGTCAGCATCAAGGAGGTAAAGTTTACACATCCTGTATTTCATCTTACATCTTTCTCATTTCTTATTTAGTAGGGGTTTTTTTTGTTTTATACCTGTGAGTAATATGTGATAAATGTGATAAGTTCCTGTTTTACTATGTATCTATCTAAACATTTTCATTGTCTAATTGTTCTTTTTTCTTTCTTTTTTTTTTTTTTTTTAACTTGGTTTCCATAAGGTTCCAGACTATTTTGATCACATTAAGCATCCAATGGACTTCTCTACCATGAGGAAACGCATTGATGCGCATCAGTATAAGAGCTTGGATGAGTTTGAGGACGATTTCGATCTCATTATCCATAACTGCATGACATACAATGCCAAGGAGACCTTCTTCTACCGTGCTGCGGTGCGCCTGCGAGACCATGGAGGAGCTATTCTCAGGAAGACTCGACGAGATATGGAGAGAATAGGTTTTGACTCCACCAGTGGGATGCATCTACCCGAGCCACCTAAAGTAGAACCTCATCCGTTGCTGACCTGGGAAGAGGGTATGAACATTTTAAAAATGTCATGTTTTAAATGGTTGTTTGTTAACGAATGTCTGCTTGACAGTGAAATTAACACTTGGTAACTGCTCTGTATTTTCAAGTGCTACTTTCCTGCTTTGTGAGGGGTCTTTTATGTCATTGTTTGTTACAGTGGACCGGATGCTAAACCCTGCAAATCGACTGCACATGTCTTTGGAAGTGCAGCTTAGTGCACTGCTAGAGATGCTTGATTTAACAAGTGCTATGAAATCTAGCCCATCACGGAGCAAGCGCCTCAAATTGCTCAAAAAATCCATAAATGATGTGCGGCATGAAATGAGCCAGAAAACTACATGTCCTCCCTCCGAACAGAGCCAGTCCCATGAGAACACAGCAGTCCCTGTTCCAGAATGTTTGGAAGAAGGTACATACTTGTTGCATTACTTTGCATTATAGCTTAACTCCGTAGGTTTAAAAGTCATCCAGGACATTATCAGCAGGCATTGAATGTTGATTTTGAAGTCTGCTCATCTTTACTGTTTTTTTATTATTATTATTTTACAGTTGACAAGACATTACCTCCTAAACTAGAGCCAACAGCTTGTGCTCCACTTGTCACAAATTCAGAAAATAACTCCGAGCCTCCTGCACTGAAACCTGTGGACCTCAGCCCTGAGAAATGCCAGAGAAAGATCGCACTTGATGGCAAGATGCTCTCTACCTCACTATTAAATGGACTTTCTTCTGATCTACAGCCTTCTGAAAACAACATTGTGGTAGCTACTTCCACTCTCACAGAACCAGCAGGCACAATTAACAGAAGGACTGCAGTGCTCTTCCGGAGGTCTAAGAGTATGAGCCCACAGAAACCAGTAAAGACGGGAGACACTTCAGTGGACTGCCCTCAGCTTGGCACCAAAACATTCCTTTCAGTTGTAATTCCACGCCTTGAGACGCTGCTTCAGCACAGGAAGAGAGCTCACAGTGGGGACGGAGAGGGAGAGGAATGCCAGGTCAAACGTTTTGATACAGGTAAACAATACAAACACAATAATTGGCACTTTACCAATTATTGGTAATTATTATTATATGTTTCCCATTGTGAACATAACCTCTGTCTGTAAAGTTATTACTTTTGTTGTGGCAGCTAAAAACAGCCTTCCTTTATCAGCCTTTCTATTTTCTCTCTCATAAGTAAAATGTCACGTTACAGTGAAACAAAAATATATAGTTTCCCATTGTGAACATAATCTCTGTCTGCTACAGCGAGTGAACATCCAGGAATCCTTCAGCTAATATAAAATAAATTATGAATATTACATATGATTACTTATTATAAGATGATGAATATAAGTATAAGAATATTACTTATGAATATTATTCATTTAAATTATGAGTTACTTAAGAAACGATAATATGCCCAGTATATAAATACTTATGGATCAGTTTTACTTATGGATCAGTTTTACAGTTTTTACTTTATGGAGCAGATTTCATTTAGTCATTATGTTGCCGTATACCTGAAATTTTCTGTGTAATTTTTGTGAAACTAAAATAAGGATTTGACATTTGCTCTAGCATGCCTTTTAATATTAAGGCAGGTTGACTGAAGGGATTATGTTGTGTGTTTAGGTTTTTCTAAAGGCTGTATAATACTGGAGCAGCAGAAACAGTTGAGCAGCAGAGTCCTAGAACCTCGCCGTCGCTGTGCTTCTGAATCCAGTATCTCTTCAAGTGGCAGCACAGGTCTGCTGGACAGCACCAGGTAGGAACAGAGAAATAGCTTTAAACAACCTAGGTAGGTTAAACTTGTTAAGCACAGAAAGTTAATGAACTGTACTCATTTTCTGTATATATTGAACAATGTAAGATTTTACAAGCTATATTTATTTAGCTTTTGATGGTTTGTGTCTGTGAAACTTAACTCAAAGCTCTCCCACTGAGTTGCTTAGTACTGCCAGTCAGCCAAAGAGTGGCAAAGGGAAGCAGGCGATGACGCGACGAAACACAACAGATGATCGAAATGAACTGATCGCGTGCATAGAAACAGGGAACCTTTCCAAAGCAAGCAAGCTGGCATCTGGTGAGTTGCCTGAATTTGGTAAACGTGATCAGTAATGTGGTTTTGCTGGAAATATGTCCATGTATTAACAATTAATACATGCAGTGTCAAGTACTGATGTGAAGATTTGGAAGCTTGTTGTCCCATCTTTCTTTGCTACATGTCTTTTAGCATACACTAATTTGCTTCTGCTACACTGTCTGCATGAATATTTTCAACTTCAAGTACATCTGTCTTATAATTATACCCATCACAGCTAGTTATGATTAACAAATTAAAAATGCAATTCCACTCAAAAATCATATTTTAACTTTACACTGAACTTGACTTGTTTTAATCTCCTTTTCAGAAGTACTGGCAAAGTATTTTCAGTATTTTTAAAAACTTGCAATTAAACAATAGGACAAACAATTTGTTCTATAAAAAATATTTTGCATTACTTCAATTTGGAAGCTAATTTTTTTCAGAGAATATTGCTCAATGTACTTTAATGTTTTAACCCTCAATTTTCAATTGCAAATGTGAAATCTTATTCTTAATGTTTCACTTTTTTCTTACTGGAAATAATAGAAATCACTCCAAACCATGGATAAACAACATTTTTAAATTGATTAATAATGACATGCATTTATTGGGTGGAATTGTCTCGACTTGTATGTTGAAATAGCAAATTAAGCAGGATACTACACAGCCTTTACTTCATGGCCCCTGCTACGTAATGCTGCTTGGAATTAAACAGCCATGGCACATGCTCTTGAGGTGTTCTGCCTCATGTCTTCAGTGAACCCCTCATAACTTACCGTTATTCCTACTTCCATAGAGCTTGACAACAGCAATATATGGATCCCCTCTAATACTACCACACTAACTCTGGAACCCTTTAAACTAGTCTGGGCAAAACTTAGTGGATATCCCTCCTACCCTGCCTTGGTGAGTGTGCATGTGTTGCATGCCAGACAGAGACTTCTTTCTCTCTATCATCCCATGCATCTGCCTTCAGCCCATCCAGTGGAGTAGTAATGATGACACAAGTATCATACTGCTTCACAAGTCAGTGATGTAGAGACAAAGTAAGAATGTGAATATGTGTGTAGGTGTGTCTGTGTTTAGTGGTGAACTTTTCCATCCACAAGCTACACCATGTAGTGTCTCTTTCCGAACATGGACTTAGAACTAACGGCTCGTCACGTATTTATGTAGATCATAGACCCACAGATGCCTCGAGTGGGCTTTCATCGCAACGGCGTGTTCATACCCACCCCTCCGCGGGACGTGCTCAGAGTCGGCGAGCTGATGCAGTACAGGTCAGAGGAGAAACTCTTCCTCGTCCGCTTCTTCGACAACAAGCGCAACTGGTAAGCCTCCCATAATGAGAGATATATATACACACGCGCACACACACACACACGCACACACACATATATTGTAGTGAATTGCTTCAGTGTGCTTTCATTGAAAGGGTGGCTTTAACATATGTGATTAAAAAACTTTAAACAAAAAATGTTTAGTTATAAATTAAAACAAAATGCCATGGTGGTAAAGTTTCATCAAGCAGTATATCACTAATAACTCGTTGCTGGATTTCCATTAATTATAATTATGCATGCTGGGTGTTTGTAACAGATCACTGATGGATTTAGATGTGACCAGCATTTGTATGCAGAACACACATTTTTTAATTATTTGCACCATTTGACATTTCAGAATATTAGCTCTAAAGCTCATATACATGTTATAAAACCACAATTATGTGTATTACTTTAATACATATGGTTTGTCAGAATATTTGACATATTTTATGCCATGTATGAAATCTTTTGGCAATAAAGGTACCTTATAAATTCAGGATTTTTGGTTAGCGAATTTGTTAGTGATGTTAAAAAAAAAAAAGCGAATTATATATACTGTGTTTTTGTGTATGTTAAATTTATAGTCTATTGCTTTTTTACTAGTATATCTTCCATGTTTTTTCTTTTAGGCAATGGCTTCCTAAGACCAAAATGGTACCATTTGGGGTTGACAAGACATTAGATAAAATCAAAATGTTGGAGGCTCGCACCTCAAGCACACGGAAAGCTGTGCAAAGCGCCTTCACCCGTGCCATGAAACACTTGAGCTTAGTCCAGGACTTCAGCGATGGTGACTGAACTTGATTCAATGGCTGCTTCAGGGTTTGTTATCCCCAGACTTGCCCACTGTCACACCTACATATTTGGCTGGCCGTGTTTACGGGGAGCCTAAATGGGCTCCTTCTCTCTGGCCTTCCATCAGGAGCAGAATGGGCTTATTCCAGGATGACTGTGAGAGGATCTTCACTCATGTGCTGTAGCACTGCTGTGAATACTTACTGCCATCACCATACTTTAGAAAAGCCACGTAGCCAACCTTGCCTGTAAATACAAGATCGCTGTAAGTTATCCAACACTAATTTATTATGCTTCAGTTGGTACCGCACATTACCTCGTGGAACATTTGTACTCCAAGGTGAACAGAGCACTGAGGTGCAGACCCTGTTGGTGCTACATTGCAAGCAAAGCCTCAAGTTTTTTCTCCTTCAGAAAACATAAACGGGGCTTTTGCACTTACTGTATCAAATAAAAAAAAAAAAATCCTTTTTAGCAGTTAAGTTATTGTAAGTTACCAATGCAAGCTTCTCCTTCTTGGCATTAATGTTATCCACATTTTTATATAATGAATGAAAAAAAATTTTTTTTTCTTACAACTACTTGCGCTTTGTACATATTTATATAAAACTATGAAATTCTATACTGTATGTAATAATACACAGAGTCATTTTTGGACAAAGAAAAAGTAGCGATGAAAAACCAGATGTGCATCACACATACAAAACCAAAAAATGCTGCCCAGTTTTCTTAATTTTTTTTTATTTACGAGTGGTTGTAAAATATGAGTGTGTGTGTGTACTGTACAAAAGATAGTTGAGAGATTTTCCAACTTGTCGCATATTTTTTCACTGTATTGGGGCTTGTGCTAGATTTAAGAGAATGTGCCTGTACAAATGATTTGTATTAGAACAATAAGGTATGCAAAACTTTATAGCCAAGAGTTTGTTGAAACAGTTTGGTGAAAACTGTGGTTGGTCTCTTTTTATTGTGTGGGTGTTTGTTTTTGCTTTTATCATAACTACCTGTTGTGACAGTTGAACTTTTGTCTTTTTTGTTCATTAAGGTTTTGGGTGGTAAGAGACATTTTCTTATGGATTTCTTATTTTATATGCCTGTCACATTCTTATTGTGAGTGGTGTTCTGTATTCTTTTCTCGGGGAGTATCACATCATAGCCAATGGTAGTGAATGCTGGCGAGTTCCGGTATTTTTTTATTTTTAAATACACTGAAAATAAAAAAACAGATGGAGTAAAGCCTCATTTTTCTATGAGAAGCCAGATCTTGTGGATTTTTAATATTTATAGGTATTTGGTAAATTGAAAACCATACAATGTAGCTAAATGTTTTTATTTTCTTAAAAAAACAGTTCTTAAAAGGCCTATTATTCTACCCTTCATTATCTTTACTAGCTCCTCTTTTACACTACACTTCTTCAATGAGTCTTTTCCCCACTTTACGGTCAGACATATTTAGTAGCGTTAGAATATATCTATATGCTAACGGAGTTTAACTTGGCACCCATATGAGGAACACATGGACACGCTCTTATTCAAGTTATGCAATCATAAAACAGCAAAATTCCTAATGCAGATGCATGTTAAGAGATATTGGTGAGCTTGATCATGTCATGATTAGTGGTGACAATGAGCTGGTTTAAGTATTTCAGAAACTACTCATCTGGGAATTTCATACACAATATGTTCTGTGAGAAACATCCACTAAGCTAGTTCTGTGGCTCCAGCTGCCTTGTTAAGAGATCAGAGGAGCGTGGCTATACTGGATCGAGCTAACAAGATGTCCACATTACCTCAAGCAATCACTGAACAACTAGACCCTGTAAGCAGAAAAGGATCTCAGAAAGCACAAAACATCTATAACGAGCTATAACAGCTGAAGATCCAGTGGCCACTTGAATATGTGCAGCATGTCCAGTCACGTTTCCTTGCTTTTTAAACATAAAAAATTAAACACAAATTGCTTGTGGAAATTTATTTGCATTACCTATACTGTGAATCCTACACAAATGCATAATGCGTAGGGCTATTTCACATGTTAAACATCTGTCCAAATATCCTTCAGTGGAAACCATGAGGGACAAACAAAAAGCTGCAATTACAATCACAGCAATCTTTCAATCTTGATGGGGCTAATGGTGTTACGACAAATATTTTCTGTATTCGGGATGCTAATGTTTTCTTTCTACCACCGTCATAAAGGAGCATCGTATTCTTTACAGGAATAAAGTATATATTCTATAATATATATTGTATAATATTTTTAGTCTTTCACCAGCAGATGGGGCTACATACTGCTGACTTCAATTATGATCATCTATCATGAATGCTGTAAAGCCTTTTTCCTGTTTATTAAAAAAAAAAGTATTATTGCTGAATATTTATATGATTACATTATGTAGCTCTTTACCACACTAATTTTGACTGAATTGCTACTTAACTGTTGTCACACAGCGAATAGGCCTACTATGTGTAGTTATAAACTGTATGTATGTATGTATTTATGTATTTGGCCATCTAAAAAAAATTGTTGGAGCAGTGGCTGTACTCTGAGGCTCTCTTGAAAAGTATCCCAGTCTAAAGTTCAAGAAATTTTCAGAGCAATCTAATTTCTCCTTGTGCTCATAACCTTATTGTGTTTCTAAAACTGAATTCATAGAACACCGCTGTCGCTGATCTGATCCATCACTCATGAACCAAGAGATTCCATGGCTTTGTACTAGAAGGTGCTGATTTTCTTCTCACCCACCTCACTCTCAGTAATATGTTCAGTAGTGTGTCAGCGGTTCTCTTGGCACCTCTCACACAGTCAGCGGTGCCAAGAGAACATCTGCAAATAAGGCTGTTACATCAAATAACTCATACGGAGCACCTCTCCAAGCTTGGCTGCATTTTTTTTAATAAAACAACAACCCATATTAAATGGCTTTTGATCTTATGGTGTTTAACCATAATATCCTGACATTGTCAAGAAGCTTCATAATCTCTAATCAAATTTCATCTTTGGAGATATGAAAGTGTCTAAATCTCCATAGTAACCTCAGCTGAATAAAGACTTCAAAACTGCAAAGATTCTAGAACTGTCACCTTAAGTGAGGACATTTACACATGTCTTTCCTCATGGTGCATCCTCCATCATTCAGAAATAGAGTAGAGGAAAACATCTCCCCACACTCACTCAGCAGAGCTTGTGCACAGGTCCGTCTCTCCATTGCTTCAGTTTTTCTTTTTCCTTGCTCTTACCAAACTCCTACTATGTCCATGGAGGTTGTGCAGCAATGCTGGTTGTCCTATAACTCTCCATTTACTCCTTGAATTTGATGGCTCCCTTCACTCCTTGTCTTCGAAAAAGCAGTCCTAGGGTTAGTACAATAACAGACAACTACAGCCTTCCCCACCACAGCATTTTGCCCATGAGGACTTCTTCAAACTCACCCAGTAAAAGGGAATTTTGGAGGTGGAACTTTGAAAGCCATTTCTTCTGTGGTTATGGTAGATGTTCTTAAGCAACCCAGCTTTCTTTGGTTTACCAGGTAGGTACCTTAATGTAAATGAATTCTTCATGAAGCAGAACACAGCTAGAGTTGGTATGATCTCTGGATGCAAAAGATAAGCAAGTCTAGAGGAATTAGCATAGCAGCTGTTCATAATATTAGTATTAGCACAAGGTGATAATATGCATTTGATAAGATGTATTAGAGCACAAGGTTATGGGACACAGTGTGTGTACGCTTGACTAAAGAGATATGTCTTTAATCTACATTTAAACTGGGAGAGTGCCTGAGCCCTGAATGTTGTCAGGAAGGCTATTCCAAAGTGCCAAGCCAAGTGCAAAAACGCTCTTCAGTAGACTGATTTCTGATTTCTGATTTTAGAGAGTGTGACGGAGTGTAGTGTGACTGGTTAGATATACACATTTTTCCTCTTCTTTTCCTTGATATGGCCTAATGAATATTAACACCAGTGTTTTTCATGTCAATGCTACTCATTAAGGCTGCTGTTGTTTTTCCACTGAAAGACCTCAAAGAGCTGTAATTACGGGGTAATTTTTGGTTTGTAATGGAAACACAATTGCACACAAAAAACAGAGGGCTTATGCTTAGACGAATGTTTGGCAACCTGTTGGCCATCTTCTGAATGACTCCGGCTTTCATTTTTTAATATAGACTTGTACAAAGTCATGTGTTTCTCCAATTCATAATATGTTCTTAGACACCTGTGATTAATATCTAATATCAGTAATATTTAATATAAAAAGTTAGCTTTGTTTATTATTATTTACCTGATCAAGCATAACGGTTGAGTCAGTTAATTAAATTCCTGTCAAAACAGGGTAAGAAGAAACCTGATTTCTGATTAGCATAATGCATATTTTCTGTTTCTCTCACAAGCCACAAATATCTGGTCTGATATCAAAGTCACCGTTAGAATTTAAACAAAACAAAAGGACACTCAATGTGCTGATTAATGATAACAGGGAACATGGAGATAATCTCTGGTAAAGCCTTTTATCTCAATAATTTATAGTGAGAAGAAGACAACACAGTTTGATCTAAGTGTAAACAAACAGCTTAACCTCCATCTAGATCACATTTCAACAGACAGATTTAAAAGTATGAATTTTATTACCGTCAACCCTGCAGCGGCAACTCTTTGATGCAGAATTACTACTTAATTTAGCAGAAAAACACACTGTCTCTTTTTACATCATTAGTATTCAGGGTCATACTATGATATTGTTTTTTTTTATATACCAATAAATTTATGTCTATGAGTGCGCCTATTCACATTGCAGTTACAGGAATCCCTTCTATACAGAACGCTATCTCTCAGAGGTCACTCATTCACATGTGCTCCTTCCTTTTCTCACTGCTGTGTTTGTTTAATTCATGAAAGGACACAAAGACCCCATGGTGCCAGGACCTGGACATGCAATCAGATCAATTATCCTCTTGCAGAGTGAAACTGAAATGTTTGGCAGAAATGTGCTGACGAACGATCACTCTGAGAGGTGGATCGATAAAAACTTTGCAGAGTGGAGATAAGGACTGTATGTAATGTAATGTAATGTGTCCTTAGATCAGATGTCTTAGGGTTTTGTCTCCTAAATGCTTGGAACCTTTTATTACATAATGATGGTAGTGAAGATGTAGTGCATATAAAAAACACAACAGTTACATTAGAGAAGTACAATCGCTCTCTCTCTCTCTCTCTCTCTCTCTCTCTCTGTCTGTCTCTCCCGATCACTCTCTCTCTTGCTTTCCATCCCTCTCTTTCTCTCTGTCCTGTATCATGTTTAGCTTTAAAAGGATTGCAATTGTGTCCAGAAGTGCACTACATCTGTGTTTCATCGTTCTTTTTTAACTTCTTAATTTATATTAATTATCTATCTGAAGATATTTTGATGAGCTGTTCATCGACATATGAAAGTCACTCATATGTATAATGCATACTTATTCTTCTAAAAACATGGGAAAAATTCACGTTTTTAATTCACACATTCTGGGCTATTTTGAGTACTAAACTGCCAGAACGATAAAGCAGCACTGCAGAATTGGTAATAAAACTTCTGCTCCCATGCTGATATTTCCATGTTTTTTTTTTTTAAAGGTGACTGATCAGTAACCGTTAGTGTCATACTGTACTGGTCATGTTGTGTATGCACAGATGGCCTTCTCCTTTTATGCATAAGGAAACTTTGATCATTGGAGTCTCATTGTGGAAGTCTAAGAGGCCACCAGATGACTGTCCTACAACCAGGTGGCTACCAATGCACGTCGTGAATCAGCGTGTGTAACAGCATTCGTAAAAATTAAGACAGCCTACGTTTTAAATTTACACCATTACTTCTGCTAACAATTATTCACAAAAAATGGACAGGTTACAGATACTGCTCAGGATGGTGAAGACCTAGCTTGGTGTTTTGACCCATTTTTAAATTGCTTGTCTATGTAAAGCAACCTTGTTCCAAGATTTATGTTTTGCAACCTAAGTAAGCAATCACATCACAGCTAATTAAATGTGCCACATATGCTAATGTGACACTGGATAGATTGACAGATACTCAATGTTCATTTATCCATGCAAGTGAATAATAGGGTCATTTTTGTTCTTTGCCAAGGATTTGTAAAACCTAGTCAATACTTTTTAATAATAAATATTATAATTTGTGCATGTAATAAAGTCTGTGGTCATTGTCACAAAGTAAAGACAGTGTAAGCAAAAATTCTCCTTTATTTTTCTGTTCATTATATCACACACATTCAGTGCTCATAACAAACACCATATGGTTAAAAGTTTTTGGAAACCAGACTATCAGACATATATGTGTGTTTTGAACATGCCTGTCCAAATTTAGTTTCCCTTTGCTGTTGTATTATCCTCCACTCATATTTGAAGGCTTTCTGTTATTTTGTTTTTGGAAGGTGGCTGTGGGGATTTGTGTTCATTCGGCTACAATAGCATCAGTTAGATCAGGTCCTGTTGTCAGATGAGGGGTTTGGGGTGTAGTGAGTGTTCCTTGGCAAAACAAGTCTTCATGGACTTCGCTTTGTGCACAGGGGTATTGTCGTGGGCTTCTTAGTTCCAGTGAAGGTCCATTGTAATTTTAGCACATACAAAAAAAATTATTACAATTTTGTGATTCCAGCTTTGTGGCAACAGTCTGGGGAAGAATCACATATGTGATCATCAGGTGTCCTCACCCTTTTGACAATATAGTGTACATACAGTATTTTGTTAAAGGACAAGGGTTGAAAATGGGTTTTTACAGAAAAAGAGATATGAAAGCATCAAAATAATTGCACTGTAAAGTAAATTCCTTCTTACTGACTGTTACTTCATCTTGCATAGCCTTTTAGTATAATTACCTATAAATGACTAATCATCATCTGCGCTCATTTCATAAATATCAAAGTTAATAAACTGAATCTTGAAATGGAGACTTTTAGCATATCCAGTGGCAACATCTGTGAATAATAATTCCACAATTCTCCACACTCTACAATTCCCCCTGAATAGGTCCAGTCCGGTCCGGTTCAAAGGACACTTCCGGGATTTTCATATATAAACCACGCCAACATGTATGCGAAATATTGTCTCAGTAGCGAACCAAGACATTCCTCATTCTCATTGTGTTTGTTTTCATGTGTACTGACTCTGTTTGTTATATTTGACCCATGTGTTTTCTTTGCTTTGCGACTTTCTGGATGTGTTTGCTCTTCGGATTGTTTCCACTGTGCTTTTGGACTGTTGCCTGTTTCTCAATTCTCATTTGGATTACATTTTGGATTTGTTTGTTCTCATTCTAATAAACTTATATGAATTTATTTAATAAACCTATTAGAAAATATATCATTACATTTGATACCATTGCCTGTCAGCAATGTTTTAGTCCTTGACATGTTTAGTTTTTGTTTCTTCAGTAAGTTTTCAAATAATAACATTTAATTATAAGTGAGCAGTCATGCAGTTCTGCTAACAATACCTGAAGCTGAGCCTTGATAGCTAATTACCTTCTGCTCTCTTGGATGCTTGTTGCTGTTCTTTTAGACCTACTCAAAATTTGGGAAATGATAGCTTTTCATAATAATTCTGATTGGCTGCTTACTTCTGTGGCATCATGCTATTTGCAGTACTGTCTGCTTTGATCGTAGAAATGCTGTGATCATGCCCAAGAATAGTTCCTTCATTATAATGAGCTCCTCCTGTTGTGGGCAGTGGGATATTGATCTTACCCAGTGTCTCACTACCTGATTATACAGTTTGTGGAATGTGGAAGTTTTTGTTGCTGAAATCTACAACACTTTGATATGAAGGTCAGTGTCCAAATATAATGTGTTGCAGGTATTCTCTTCTGAAATATAGAGAATATCTTTAAAGACAAAATACATTATACTTCTCTTCAAGGCCATTTCTCAATAAATAAATTTGAATAAAGGATATTATCCTTGAATAAATGAAATACGTAGGGTTTAGGCGCAGACGAATAAAATGAAACACGTTCATAAGCATTTATTGCGTACTCTTGTGTTGCTCCCAGCTGTGTGCAATCAATGTCCCTGACGAGTCTTTAAGTTTCTCTGAAATAGCCTGGACTAATTAAATCCCCCAAAACCACCACTATGTTTAAAGGTCAACCGTTGTTATTTAATTCAGTGTTGTGTTCTAGGTTGAACAAATGCTTTTGACGAAAGACTTTTATGTTCTGTATATCTGCCTATTAGTTTATATATTATATAGTTTAAAAAGTAAACTATATAATCTTCCTAAGAAGATAGTGGTTATATGTAACCATATACAGTACTGTGCAAAAGTCTTAGGCACCATATTATCTGTAGTACAGATTTTGTTCTATAAGTTTATGATGTCT
>JAOTRN010000009.1:12079499-12090530 GCA_028566695.1 Bagroides melapterus
TGATGTAGATTGGGTGTGGTAGGGGCCCCAATCTCATGTTCTTTCATAGGGCCCAAAATTGCTAGCGGCACCCCTGGTTTAAGGTAAACACCCTAGATGAGGCACAGTAATCAATTACACTTCTAATAGATGAGGCATTGTATGAGGTAGTTTCTAGAAATTGATCCTTCTGAATATCAGAGAGTATAACCACAGCACTCAGAATTCAACACAAACAGACGTTTTCAGATTATGGATGAAATGTTACATAGCTGAGACTGTAAGCTTCACTTTATAATAAATGAATACTTATAGCTGGTCAAAAAAATTAAAATCACTAAGCAATGGCAGAGAAATGTCCAGTGACTGCAGAATCAGATTACAACTTCACATTTTAGCATTTATGCTGATGAAGTAATTAAGGTAGGCTTTTTGAAGTTTCTATATAATAAATTTTAGATATATTTGAAGTTGTGATAAATGAGAGCATAAAACAAGAGTACAAAAACTTTGATACAACAGTTAGTTCTGCTCCAATAATTTGACTGGTTTTGCAATGCAGAATTTACTGAGCAAAGAAAAGACATTCTGAGTTCTAAAATTTAGAGAGTTGCAAATGAAAGTGAAAACAAAAGTAGTATTATGCATTTTTTCCACCACTGGGATAGTGTTAATTCAAAAGGCATTTTCTTTCATATCTAGTATGTTATTACTATGCATGTGTGTATAATTTGGGGATGTTGTTCTCAGTGTGATGTAAAGTTGGGTATTCCAACTGTAATGCTTTTGTCAAAGATAATTTGCACAATTTTGGACTAAACCTAACCATATGGCATTTTTTCAGTAGTGACTTGCTTCTTGCCATGCTTACAGAATGCCCAGCTTTGTAGACTTCACAGGGCATGGTAGTCCTATGAACAGAATCTCCCATAGGACTTGTCAATCTCTCCAGCTCCTTTAGAGTTACCTTTGGCCTAATGGTTGCCTCTTATGCCATCTTTATCTATCCATAAATTTTTTTGCATGTGGCATATTATGTACAGATTTCAATAATGGAGTTATTTGTTCAAGCACTGGAATACTTTTGGAACCAAACCCTCAATGATACAGAATTTTGCCCAAATTTGTATTGATAGCTTCATAGCTGCATATTTATATATTTTTATATTATATATTATATATATATATATGTTCCCCTACAAACTCTGGGGCCTTCCTGGAACTTTCACTTTAATTGCACACAGCATAGTATGTGACGTTGGTGGGCAACTGGTTGTACGAGAACTGATTTAGCAATTTCATACCAACCGGTGTCAGTACTAATGAATTCACACCTTTAACAATTTTATTTTCAATTATAGATTTTCTTCACCATTCATTATTATAGATTCTTGTGTGTAACTTCATGATATATAATTCCAGTGAATATTATTTCAGCTCCATATTGTAACATTACTAATTATAGAAATGTTCATACGCATGCACAAAGAGGTCTCCGGATGTTACACACTTTTAATCACTTTTATCCCAATAACATTATGACTAACTATTAATTATGACATTAAATATCAATGGCACTTAGAAGAGCTATCTTTCAGTAGGTCTCATTTCAGCACTGATAAGGTTGATACCCTCTTTGTCATGTGCATCGGTAAAATTAATGAGATATCAGCAAAGATGTAGATGATGAGCAGCTTCCATAACCCACAGTTCAGTACCAGTGTGATAAAGCTTAATAGTCAAATGTCTTAATGTTAAAATAAAAAAATAGGATCGGTCAACACCTACTTAGGAAGTTCTTTCATGATTGAATTTAATTTATTGCCTTTGAATCCTCTCTATAAACATGAAACCTCTGACCCACAGAATGCCACCAATAGTGTTATTTCCAAAAATATGTGTTTGTATATCTGTGTATGTATGTTATATACTGTGCATAATTTGACATGAACATCAGCTAACATATTGAAATATCTTGGAACATGGAATGTTTTCTTAAACAGTGAAGAAGGGACTAACTCTGGAATGGGATGTTCACCAAGCACATATGGATGCGATTGTTACATGTCCACATACTTTTGGCATAAATATTAGCATAAATGTGTAATTAGCAAGATCCTATTTGTGATTTTTGTATGCTTTGTAGGTGGCTTGGCCATTTCTGGACATGTGCCTTTTTTGATTGTGCCACATTTAATAGATTTTATACCAATATTTCCAATATATTTTACGATCATTACCTTATGTGTTTGTTGAAGGCATTTATGTAGGTCAAATCCTCCCACTGTTGTCGGTGTCTTCTGGCCACCGTTTTAAAACAGATTGTGTGGGGATTTCAATAGGATGCCTCTATGGCAATACAGATTAGGCAATTAACCTTGATGTCACTGTAATTATTAAGACACTTCAGCAAAATTAATTCATTTCCCAAATGGTTATGGTAGCAAAAATCTTTTACTTTCTATTCAAAAGCAGAGAGGTAACTGCAAACATTTCTTAGTTTCTAAGTTATTAGAGGCAATGATCCATGGGCATAGATGTTATTACATGTAGCATAGGAAGTATATAATATACAATAGAATATCAAAATTATCACCATGCAATTAAGGATTTTTAAGGGTTTTTTAGGCTCTACATTAAAAGTTGATTTTTACCCTTTTTTACTTACCTAAAGTACCTGAATGAGATTCCTAGATGCTTCCTCAGTGCATCCTTTATAACCTTTATGAGTAATGAGTAATGGTTGGATAGTTTGCAAATAAATTTCAAAGGTAAGTCTTTGTGACCTCACATCACCTATCTGAAGAAAAGATATGCATGCTTCATTTAACACAACTGCTGTGTGTTAAATAAGCATTAATAATTCATGATTCACTGCATTGATTTGGTAGTCTATCTTTTTCTTAGATCAAAGTGTAATACACACTCCAACAGACTTATGGGAATAGTTAGTTGTCTATTAATGACTCTAAAAATCATGTACTGCAAAGTCTGTAATTAATTTGATAAATTCCAAAAGCCTGAGTAACTGGCCAAATGATCCCCAGTCATTAAACTGTACTGCATTTTTAATCTCTCAGAATTATGATTAAAATTCTCATATTTCACACACAGTGCCATGGAATGATTATTTGTAACAACTGCAGCCACAATTCCCCCTTCTGCAACACCAGAGGGAATACTGAGGGACTTCTGGTTCAAGGTTTACTTCTAGTTCTAATATATTTAAACCATTCTCATGTTAACATCCATGCAAAGCACTGTCTCTCTGTAGTCTCTGTATCAAACTATGCCATACATTGTGTTTCACTGGGCTTGTTTTCCTGTGTATATCGACCCTGTTTGCTGTTTTATGACCTATGTGTTTATTTGTCTTGCATTTCTTTTAGTTTTGTCTGCACTGCTGATTGCTTCTACTCTGTTTATGAACTCTGCCTGTTTATTATGACCATTATTTGGATTACGCTCGGAATTGTCTACCTTCTCTGTAATAAACACCTTGAATGGGTTCCACACCTCCTGTGTATGACCCTTTGTCACAGAATACTTTGCCTGGAGGAAATTCAATGTGCCCCGACCAAAGAACCCACTCTCATGGTGTACCCGCCTACCAAGTTGTACATCCCCCAACATCTGACATTTGACAATGCAATGGGCGCACACGGAACCGAGCTTGGGTTTCGTCACACCACTAAGCTGGTTCAAAATGCCTTTTGGTGGCCCTCATTGACAGTCGACGTCAAGGACTATGTTGAAGCATGTGCTGTCTGTGCAGAAGTTAGGATGTCATTTCAGCTACCCTGTGGCCTGTTGGAATCCCTGGGGATAATCCTCCATAGATTTGTCACGGATCTCCCAAAACTCTTTTACACCACCATCGTAGTAATGGTATATTGTTTCTCCAAGGCCTGAAAACATGCCCTGAAAGGCCTCCCATTGTCCATAGAGACAGAAAAAATGCTCCTGGATCATATTTTAGGGAACTATGGTATGCCTGAAGACATTGTTTCTGACCACGGAAAGAAATTCACCTCCACGGTATGGCAGGCCTTCTATAAAAGCCTGGGAATCAATATCAGCCTCACCTCAGGGTATCATCCTCAGTCAAACAGCCAAGCTAAATGGCCAACCAGGAACAGGGCCGTTACCTGCAGACTTATGACAGTAAAGAGCAACAACTCTGTTGCATCACTATATGCTTTTGGCCATATAGGGTGTGTAGAGAGAATTATTAAATCCTTAAAATAATTTGATTCGCACCATGGTGATTGTAAGGTATATTTAATCAGCTCAGTATTCCTCTAGTGGCCTTTCAAGGATTTTTTCTCAATTTGTTTGATAAAAGATGGTCTGTGATACCCCTGTGACTACGGTCATAAATACAAAACCAAATCAAGTTGTTAATTTAAAAGAACATGCATAATAAGCCATAATAATCTGTTTTTTTCCACAGTCACTGTGTACCTCTATCACTCACTTCAAGCAATCTTACATTATTTCTCTCTCTCTCTCTCTCTCTCTCTCTCTCTCTCTTTCCCATGCAGGGCCACTGGGATTCAGTGCACCTGTCTGTTGGCACCACTAGCACAGTTTTTTTCTTGTACTAGCATTCAGTCTCAAGAGAGAAGTTTATAATTGGCCTCTGCAGCAGATGTCCTGCTCTCAGTATTTTAGAGAGGTCACCATAGTTCTGCTAATTGGAAACTGTGTGTGGAGGAATATAAATGTTGTTTCTTTACAATAAACATATACAATGTAATGACTAAAGCTTATGACATTAAATTTTCTCAATCTATAAGAAGCAACATTGTATTTTCCCTATTTTTTATGCAACTTTTGTAAAGTTTTAGATTAGAATAAGACATGGGTATTGACATACATACAGGTCTGGTGCAAACATTTCTGAGATTTCACTTTGTGTTGGAAGTAAAAGCAAATTGTATATATTTTTTTTATTTTATAATGACTTTTTATTACTGAAGAAATAAAATATTACAATATGGGGCATCTCCATCGGTAAATATAAGAGCACTTCAAAAAAAGCAAATATATAATTTGTTTAATGTTTAACAGTGTAAAAAGATGTATATATAAATGATGATAATTGTTCAGCTACAAACACACCATTCAGTTAGGTCAGTTGCCACCAAGTGATGACTCTGGGCATTCCATGACTATCAGCTCAGCTGATGGTAAACCTTGGCTCAAGCATGCATCATAATTTCAAACAAAACATCTAGGATATCAACAGGTAAAGATGGGAGTGGAGGTTGTGGTGGTTTTAAAAAAAATGGATCTCTTAAAATCTTCATTATTCTATAGTGATTCCTGTTTCAAAAGGATATATGGCAGCATCTGGAATCAAATCATGACTCTGAACCTACTTAACAAGGAAGTACAGTTTCTTTTGTTTTTGATTATTTTTGGAGGTTAGTTTTAACTTCTATTATTAATAAAGTGTGCTTAAGTAGCACATGCACCATATACATTTTGACACAGTAACAAGAGCACTTAAAACTGCTTACTGTAAATGTCCAAATTCAGCAGTTCTGAATAGATATTTCCAGCAGACACTGTGGTAGAAAAGCTGAGTAGGCTTCATCTCTGCTGCATGTGTTGTGTTAATGATTCACTATCTGAGTTCACCATTATAAGCAGTCAGAGAGACAGATGGTTCCTCCATCTCCAAGCTGTAATCATGTCTGATCCATCTGCTCATGCCCAGCAACACTCCACAGGCTCTGTGTCACACCTGTAATTTCCTGCTTGCCTTTCCTTGATTTTAACCCTACTGCCCTGACATGATGCTTTGTTTCGCAAGAGATCTGCGTCAAATAGAGTATTCATTTAAGATGGGGACAGATAAATAGATGGCACTTTTCTGGTGACATCAAGATCTTTAAATAAATATTAAAAATGAATGAAAGAAGCAAGGCAGGAAGAAAAGGAATTAATGAAAGAAAGAAAGAAAGAAAGAAAGAAAGAAAGAAAGAAAGAAAGAAAGAAAGAAAGAAAGAAAGAATGAAAGAAAGAAAGAAAACAAATCCTTGTCTGTATACGAGGAAAACTCTCAGCGTGTTTCCTGATGAACAAAATCCAGGAGGTGTTCTGGCTGTGATGAGAGATGTCACTCAATCTCATGAGCCTTCCTTATCAGAATAACTTCTGCATACCATCTATAAACAAACAAAATTTACATATTTATGTGTCACACATAATATTCTGCATGAATAATAGAGTGAAAGGTGATTAAGCTCAAACTCTGTCTTGGTAGTGTGTTGATTACTGAGTACTGAACAGTGAAATATGAAGGACAGTCAAGGCCACGCTTGGTGCAGTTAGGGATTTATCCTTATGCTTATTCAAAGCTTAAACTAGATCTGCTGTATCAGAGAATTCCACTTTGGTAAATCTTATAATCCATGAATGATACATGAAGTAAAAATTGTAAAATACTCCCACCACAAAAATATTACCACAATTTGGAACAATAATTAGATACCTAAAAAGGTCTTCTTTATGGTCTTTATGACCTACACTGTTCAATGTCAACAAATAACATGTGTGTTAATTCAGTTTTGACATTCACAGCCAGCAGACAAGATTACAGCAACCACTGTCCTTTTACTCCCTTTGTTTCCATGGTTTGTTTCCAGTACACACCAGCTACTAAGCTCCTGCTGTGGTTCCACCCCAAGTCTTTTCTCCCTGCCAGCTGGACAGATGCTGCCCAATGCCCCATCTCTATGTTTATTTTTTAAAAGCCAGCTGGAGGGTAAATACCCTCTGTGTTGTGGGTTGAAGAATGCTTTGCTAAAGAAAGCTGGATATCACAAATTCATATGATGTACAAGCATCAAGAACATAATACATTGCTTCTTACTGTGCGGCACAGATGCAGATGTTTATAGTATACTTTATTGTATATCATACATTTTTAATAATGTGTCTTATATCCTTAGAATGTCCTCATTATTTATGTCTCTAAAACATGGGAAACTGAACCTATAAAAGTTCCAAGAAACTGTTACAATAAACCCAGTGAAGTATTAAAAGGCAGACTGAGTGGACTTAAACTCATCTAGTGATCCAGACTTTTCTGTGCTCAGAGACCATGGGTGAATAAAACTACTGAGCGGCATAAAAGACTGGGAGGCAATTCCTTTGAGTATTATAGAACAGCTAATTTGAAAAAGACCTAACCAACACTTTGGCAGTGTTGTATCTCACTAATTCCCCTATTCCTCTCCTTCAACTCTTCTCTTTTGGTTTTAGCTAGACTCCACATATCATTTTATATAGAGAGAAAGCTGGTTGAACCTTCTGGAATCTTCTTTTTTTATTTTTACACCAAACAAAACACTGTTCTAATATACTTAAAGACTTCTGGTTAAACAGTAGCAACACTCTTGTTAATATCCTCATGAGCATGCCCTTTAAACACATGATAAATGGTGCATAAAGCTGCAGCTGACACAAGGGATTAGTGAACATTCATCAGAACACAAGCACTCCTGAAAAGCTACTATTAGAAATAGCTACTGGGCAGCAATATACATAATAAATGGACCTCACTGTAATATAACAATTCATGCATTTGTATAATGCAAAATGACTGAGCCAAACCGCCCCAGTTTGTTAGAGACCACTTATCAAATAAATGATAAATACATATTTTCTTAGGTTGCATTTCTGTGTGATCAGTTAAATAAAGAATTGGCTATGCAGAGGAGGTTTGAATCAAGATCAAGTGTAGCTTACAGCTATTTTTGATAGTTCTCTATACTCAAACTGGCTTAAACTATTATGAAATTCCCTTTATTGTCTGAAAACTCCTGAGGCACAACAACTCCCTGACTTTGCAGGGTTCCTTTACTCAGGGGCAAATGGAATATATGTTTTTCACGTATAGTTCCAACCTTTCTTTTCACAATAGAGGACTTTATGCTCATTTCACATGTAGGGTCTTACAGTGTGCTGGTCATGGTTTTCTTCTACATGTACATAGAGTACCTTTAATTTTAATGATCAAATTGTTTCTCTTTATTTCACAATTCCTGCTTGCCTGGCCCCAAGGCTGGTATGATTTTTTTTTTTTTTTTTTTTTCAAATTTTTCTTCTCGTTTACATCCACAATTAAAATATATAATAAATAAACTTTATAATATAGACTATATATATATATTAATAGTGCATAGTCTCCACTAAAAATGCTATGGGTCAGAATACCATTTAGCTAAAACTCTGTTAAACAGATTAGTACAACATGTAGTACAACATGTTTGAATATTAATAAAAATTATAGTAAAGTTTTTTCCACTGCCTTAAGTGCTGAGTGCTTAGAAAAGGTCTTCATTTGATGATAGACAGTAACACAGCTTTTTGGACAACCAGGGGATGTTTATTCCTGCAAAGAGAAAAGTCTTGATGCACATCTTCCATTTACTTTGAAGGATGATGGGTCAAATAGAGCTGTGCTTTTGATGCAAAGAAAGCACTGATCAGATCAAGGTTTAATCAGTCTTCACGCGGCAAGTGCCAGTCAATTTTTTCAGTTTCAGTGCTGAGCATCAGTGTTTAAATCTGATGCAAGCAGCTATGGAGCTATAGGAAACCAGTGGAGGGTATATAAAAATGGGGTGATATGGGAGAACTTGGGGAGACTGGAAACAACCTGTGTGGTTTCTCAGTTGCAGGTAAAGGGGAAATCTACACATATGAGTAAAGTTAACAATATGAAAAGAGAATTAATGTTGGCTGTGCAGAACTACACCAGGGTTGTGTGTGTTGTAAGATGCTGTGATCTGAGAATTCTCTAAGGAAATTCCTAACGATTTCTAAGAATTCTCCAAGGAATGTTGTGGATGTGGGTATGCATTTCCAGGCATAATCGTGCAGCAGCATAATCTTGCTAGGATTTATTCTCAGGAGATAATCTATAATCTATGTTGAAATGTCTGCCAAACATGCTGAACTATCACCGGAAACATGAGAATTATTGATTGTAATTAGCATAGCAAGGGTATGGATATAAAAAGTATTTTACTTTATTGACACAGTGAGCATAGAGACCAAGCCGTGTAGGGTACAAGTGAAGAGTCTGCGTGTCTGTTAATACTGTCCTCCTAGGCAGAAGGCAATGCTGGGATGTCATGCTGCATGGCAAATTCAAAGGCTTGTGATGAGGGAGAGGAGAGTCTTGTGATTAACATGTCAAAGGGTGTGGAAAGGTCAAGAAGGATCAGACCAGATGAAGGTTTGGCTGATCTAATTACATTAAGCATCACAAGGGATGTTTGGATACAATATGCTGCTGCAAAGACTATGCTGTGTGCTGCAGAAAAGGTCTATGACACTGGAGATTGTTCTAGGAAAGGAAGACAGCTGATTGTACACACCATATAAAAGAGAAGTGACACCAGTTGCTGATATCTGAAGTGTCCAATATGAACTTTTTCAGATGGAAATAAAACTTGCTTTTTTCAAGACATTTTCCAAACGATAGCTACATCTTCTCCATTCTTGTAAGCGAATTCCAACTATTTTTTCCAAAAAATATCCCAACAGTATACAGAAATGTAAAATGGTATGCTAGAAAATTTTAATAGGGCTTGCAATAGGAACTGTAGGTTACAGAGTCTACAATACAAAGATAGATAAGACAGATAAGACTATGCTAGGTTCCTGGTACAAAATACGATGTAATTACAAATCAGGCATCCAGAATATTGTTCACTATGCAATACCAGAATGACCTACCATTACTCCAGTTTACTTACTCAACTAACCATATGACCATGTAGTACTTCTGAATTTGTCCATCTCTTCTACCTAAATTTTTAGGTAGAAAAGCCTGAAAGTGTTCATCAGTGGTGAAGCACAGCGCAGTCACTCTTCCTTCACCAGACACATTGAGGTATTGAATAAATGGCATTGTGAATTGCCAATCTTAGAAACACAGACATTCAATTTTGGTTGACATGGGAGGACATTTGCTGCAATGACACCACCAATTTCCATCCAGCCTGAGAGAGTTCTGCTCCTGCACTGGCTGGTTTAGGCTTTCACTGTCTTTCTCCCTTGTGGCTCATCAGTCAACTTACTACAATTGTTTATTTATTCACCCTGTTCAATATTATACAGATATTTTGGAAATATTCCATTCGCTTGATATCCTATTACCAACGATAAATTGTAAATGAAAGAATATGATGCACATGATTTTTATGGGAAAATAATTGTATATAATTGGAATGTTCATCCAGTTTGCGTAAATTTTGGTACTCTATTGCAGAGCTGCTCAATAACCTTACAAAATTAGTTTAGAATCTGGATGGTGCTTGCTTAAGGGAATATTCAAGTGGGTCAGAAGTGGGAAGTAAAGAGGCACACACTAAAGACATTAATGGCCCCTAGGTGTGAAAGAGCATGTACATAGATCAATACCCTGAAATTACATTTTCATATGATTTAGTATGACTTAGTATTGTAGTTCTAATCTGAAATCATAAATCACTCATGATGCATTTATTAAACTCCATAAATACATGCTTGACTGTATATGTTCCAGAGCATGCTTCCAAAGCATGCAGTTAACAAACAGTAACCTCCATAAAAATGAAAAATGTTTGCCAGCTGTACCTTTTTATTTCATCAGCAGTTGAAAAATAAGACATCTTGTACCCACTGCACATCTCTGTAGGTATAGGAACCCTCTCAAGGACAGCTGATGTTCCACAGGGATAGTGCTGTGTAATGGTGATGGGAGCATGTGATGGATGAGGTGTGTGAAGGCTTGGTTTTCCCCAGGGTGTCTCTCTCTCTCTTTTCTGGGGTTAAATAGCATTCAGTCTTAGCCTCATTCACACACTATGAGACAGACGACACAAGCTAACTGAAAAAAAACACTGCCTATTTATATTATATTATCATCAAATTTCTACATTAAAATTAGTCTTAAAATTAAATGAATTCCTGCATTTAATTGATCTGTTTACCACAGTAATGAGCTGGTTAATTAATAGATGAAATAGATTATTTCCTAGAATTGTG
>JAOTRN010000009.1:12096593-12119646 GCA_028566695.1 Bagroides melapterus
TTAAATGAAGTCATAAAAAGTAGGTAGTGCAGTATTCTAATGGTTTATTTTTATAGTTGATGATGATCTGGATCATTATTTACCCATAAATGTAATTAATGTCAAATATTTTTATGTGATTAAGCAATACTTCCACATCTCTTCTACTTCTTCTTATTCTTCTTTTTCACAGTCTTCAATCATTTCAAAGGCTTAATAATCACTGCCACAAAAAGTAATTGCCCCCCCCCCAAATTTCCTTTATTTTTGCAGATTTGTTACACTAAAGAGTTGTAAACACAATTTTTAAATGTCCATTTATTAAATGAAAATGGTTATGCTGTCACCTGTCACCCTTACAATCTCTCCCCCTTTAAACGTAATAACTGGTTGTGCCAGATTTAGCAGTGACAAAGGTTCTGTTTCATGTTGCTGTGGAGGAACAGTGGCCCAATCTTCTTTACAGAATTGCTTTACTCCTGCCACACTGAGAAGCTTTCATGCATGAACTACCTGCTTAAGGTCCTGACACACCTTCCCAATGGTGTTTAAGCCACTCCAAACCCTTAGTTTTGTTCTGTTTGCATCATGTGGTGGAAACACTGGAATTTATGTGTCCATGAAAATGTATCACTCCCATAAAAAACAATTGTGTTTGATCAAACAGATCAGAGGGCTAGTCTACTAGCCTATACCTGTCTCTAATTACAGACCAGCTTAACATCTGATGAAAATAAAAAGCTTGCCTTTATAATTATAGTATTATGTGATAATGTAACATTTACGATATTCATCAGACACACTTATTCACTGGGCCTTTCTCTGACTTTATGGTATATCCTTTTCAGGCTCCATGATAAATATATTCTAATTTTAGTACATATAGGTCAGGATGTATGAACACCTTTTAAGCTAAACATGTTAAAGAGGGATGTGTTCTATTTAAATATAATGTAAAATGTAAAATCAACTTTAAATGGTAAATCAAAACCATCCCAGATTCATGCCTCATGTCATTTCATACAACCAACAAAATCCAAGATCCAGCATGCATCTAACACAAAGCTTTAATCTTTTTCTGCTCTGTGAACTTGTATCCCGTTATTACAGTCCATTAGTTGGGTGCTGAAGTAAGAATGATTATTTTTTGTACAATTCACCATATAATGTCAATAATTGTATCTGCAATAATTTCAGGAACAGATTGTAGGCAATACCTATGCAAATACCACACTGTCTGACACTGCTCCACTACTGTCTAATGGAGTGACAACAATCAACAAACACAAACAAACAACTGCCAAAGAGCATCCTATTACCTCTCAGTGTGCAAAGGACTGAGTGCTACTCACAGACTGCTGCACTAATGAGCCATCAGCAGATTCTCTGAGGTGTTGTGTGGAAAGTGCCACTCTTCTTATAGATAACCGAACTATAGCATGATGCAATACTTTTTTTTTTTTTCATTTAAATCCATCCACAAAAACACACAAAACAAATGGAGATACTGGACCTACATCAATGAGCATATCTTAGATACAATATATAGTAGGGTTGGTGCCAGTAATATACAATTTCTTAAATAATTGTGTGCATCATTGATAAACACAACGGTTTAGAATAAGACACTGAGAAAAACAGTGGTCTTTCTTATTTAGCAAATAAAATGTTACTTGTTCACTTCAAGTAAAATGACACACTTTCCCTTTTCTTTGCTACTCCCAATGAGGCAAATGCTTTAATCAAGTATCTTATTAACTGAAGGAGTTTATACACTACATAATTACAGCATGTCTATTATAAAATAAATTATAATACTTTTTTTGACTGATTTTAGACTGCTGCTAAATTATTTTTACTGGCTATGGGAAGGGAGAAGGCAATGAGACGCTTATTTCAGTGAAGCCAGTAAAATATTAATCCCACTTTGAGCAGAATTCCCCAGGAAGGTCATGGTATAGTATGTGAAACTAAAATACATACAATGCAATTGTAAACCTTGAAGAAGCTCTCTGAGGCACAATAATATCAAGTGTTAGTTACGGTTAAAGTCATTGCTACTATGCCAAACCAATACAGTGGATTAATTATCTCATAACGCTTTGAGAAATAAATGTTGGCAGCAGCTAGCACTACACACTAGATGGCCAAATGTATGTGAACGCCTGATCATCCTACATATATTTGAGCTTTAATCAAACTGGAAACACACAACAATACAGAATGTATTTGTCTGCTATAGAACTATGATTTCCCTTGGCACTAATGAGCCCAAACTGTTCCATCATGACATTGCCCCTGTGCCCAAAGTGAGCCCTATGAAGACATAGTTTGCCAAAACTGGAGTGGTCTCAAGTGGCTTCTTTGATCTCTGACCTCAACCCCTGAAAACACAGACTGCATTTATCTTGTATATTATTCCAAGAGAGAAATAACCAACAGAAAACGCTTCAAACGAAATGCTCCTTTTTTTTAATAACACATATCCATGTAGTCTGCGACTATGTGCACTGTTTCAGTTAAATCTACATCTATGAATGTAAATTATTACACATCTCAGCATTCTATCTCAGCATCTATTTTGCTGTCTTTTAATTAACCCACAACACTGTTGCCATGTTGTGGCCTCAAACCACGAATATACCACAAGTCTACCAATCAACAGGAGACCTAACGAATTGTTTAACTGTAATTAATATAGAGATATGTTGCTGGTGATTTGATGAGGTGGGGGTGAGAAGCTAACGCCCTTATCACATTTTATTTTTCTCTCTGTGTTTCAATTTTAATTAAAAGAACTGACTGTTGTTTTCAATCCATCCAATTGCATCTGCCCTTATTCAGTATTCAGTTACTGGGTGTAAGACATTTCTTGCAACACTGTGAGGTTTAATAAGATAATTTGCACAGTGTATTATATTCAGTAAACACTTAACACCTGTGAATACTTTATATTAGCAAAGATGGGCTTGTCATACAGATTTATATTTTGTAAATTATTAAAACCAATTTGTTTGGATTAACTGTCCTGTAAAAGCTGAGACATCAAGCATCAGTGAAACTGAGACACCATAAGGAACTGTAACAAATAAATTCTATATAAATATACTAGATAAATAATCAACCACATTCTTCCTATTCTTGAACAATCTCAAGCAACGATCTTCTTGAACAATGTTCAAACTATGAACTGTGCAAGATGTACCACGTACATTATATGACTAATGTATAATGTATTATAATGACCTTTATATCTCTTCTTTATTTTGATATATGCCTATGAACTTTATTGTCATCTTCAATAAAAGAGCAAAATAAAAAAAATAAATAAAAAACGTACTTTTCATGCTGGCCATGTCCTTGAGCTAAATAAAATCAACTCTATATTTCAAAGTAGCTTAAGTGCCTATAAGTGAAGTGTATTATTAATGTTATAGTATTTCACACTGTACCACTGAACCAAAGATAATATAAGTTGGCCTTTGGCAGTATTGTCTTTGTTGACCAGCAGTCTAATCATCATCTTTTTAACTATGCTTTGCTGGATACTGTGTGCCTTTGGCATTGATATCATACTCCCTTCATGTGTGACTGAAAAATAGCTCACTTTCCAACAGTAAGGCTTGTTTACATGGTGCCAGGCGATCGCTTGACTGAACATGTCAGAAAGGCCTGGCACAATGGCAGACAGAGGTATCTTCTATTGCTTTGACTTCAAAGTCCTTCTGATTACCTGACTTTTCACAAGGATGGGAAAGAGTCAAAGAACAGAAATAAACAGTATACTTTGTTCAGTCACTCTGAAGAGCTATCATTTAATCCAGTGTGGAGATCACAAGGCCAGCAATCTGGCAGCAAGTGACTGTGGTTGTCTGACAATAGTATCTATTCATCCCCTTTCTCCCTGCACAGAAATCAATAGCGTCACCCTGTCATGTTGTGAGACAGAGAAAAAGGCAGTTGAATGAAATTGCACCTAAGACGAATGTGTGGTTAATATGAGATTATCTCCAAGAAATGTGATCTGTGAGAGAATAATAAGACAGCTCTTTAAGCATGAAAAGCAGTAAAATATAGAAAATTGTGCTGCATTTAATTTCTCCAAATTTAATATCTAAAAGACATACCACAAGTACCACAAGGCCTTCAGATCACAATCTAAATCCCATCCCCTCAAGATCCTGCTTTACCAAGCATCCGGCACCTTGACTGATGTCTTGCACAGGTGGCCCCAATTCAAAAAGAGATAGTGATGAAACATGTAGCAATCGTCATAATCCTATGAGTAATGCTTCATACAGCCTTTTGGTGAGCAGACAGTATAATCTCTAGGATCAGACACTACTCTGGTGTGCTCCACTGGGTTCGCATACAGTGGCACCAATGCTTGGATGAATGCCGACTGGCTCTTACCGTCTACGCATGCCGGGCTGGCTCTGGTTGTCCCAGCAATCTGGCCTTTCCTGCAGGCACACCTGGCTGTCTGCCGTGCGATGGTCCTCCTTGGCTGGCTGCTGTCTCGGTCTAGTGTGACAATTTCACATGTGCCTGCTGCCAGCTGACCTGAATTCAAAAGACAAAAGGCATGGAAAAATTACATCTTTTTTCAGAATTACATTCAGAATTAAGGTCAGTGTGGCGTCCCGTTGTGTTTAGATGTTTATAAACAGCCCTGTTGGGAATAGCTTGTTAGGTTAGGAACTGTCTTGTTTGCATCTTTGATGGATATGATGATTTAATAGAGAGGAAGGTTTTGCAAGTTAATTACTTTAAAATCCATGCCCTTTCAGCTCTTTCACGGCAGAATGTAATAGGGTATAATATTAGGACTTCAGGGCTGAATTTATAGTCCTGTATATTACATGTGTGCACTTTTGGCAATATTCCAATGAAGAAGACCAATAAAACAAAAAAGTAACGAATAAACCAAAAATAGATGCTGCAGGTTAGATAATTTTTGCTAATCCATCACATTTTCCCCAGCTAAATGCAAAAAAATAAATCACAACAGAAAGCTTCTTCCAAAACAAGTAGAGTAGATGTTTCTTTAGCCTGATAGATGGCAAAATGGTTCATATATTTTGGCAAGAATCTTGCTGATCTGTACAACGATCAAGTTTGTGCCCACAATGTAAATATTCTTATCATGTTCTACCGAAATCCCCCCAAAAAATAATGCTCACACTAGCTATAAAGATATATACGATTTTTGAGAAATGGACAAATATATTGGTAACTTACTAAAGGGTGAGTTTAAAAACTTGTTAATTCCTAAAATAAATTCCTCCCTCATTCTCTGCCTCAGTGACTCATCAGAATGCATCAAAAATCCCTTATTACACCCCATATTTCAAGCTACATTTAAAGCAGAAGTAGCAGAAGAAATATTGCAGGGCTTGTCAAAGATGCCATAAAAAACTGAAGCAGGTCCTCCAGACAACCCTTTTTTGCAAGTCGCTCATCATAAAATCTGAAAGTACTTTCACGCCAATCTATTTCTCCCAGCTGAGTTGCTTGAGCGCTTTAGTGATTACTGGAACATTTTCAACAGTGATTTGATTCTCTCTTTCTTTTTTTTTTTCACTTCACCTCCCCCTCTCCGTCACCCACACGTTTCATCTCTTTCTCCCAATAGTTCTCAAAGTTATTGTTCTGTTCTCTTAAAAACATTGAGTGTCCTTGAAATTACAAGCATCACACTATGGTGCTCCAGTGTCTACTGGATTACACATATCAACAGAAAAAAACAAATGCATTGCAGTGTCAGTGTTTTGTTCACTGCATTTGATAAAAATGTTTCAACTTAACAGACTGTCAGGAAGTCTTCCCTCTAGAAATCCCCAAACCAGCAGCAGCTTCATCCTGTCTTACTGCCATCTACATCTAAGTTAACATACAAACAAAGTTAACATCCAAAAGAGTTGGAAACATCGTATCCATTTCCTAAATTTAAGACACAGGGAGAGAGATCTAGATTAAACATTTCATGCTAGTTTCAAAGATGAAAATCCTGTATGTATTTAATTTTTTATGGCACCAAGACATCTGTCCATTTATTTTCTGTACCATTTATCCCACACAGGTTCCAGGCAAGCATCGAGGATATCCCTTAGGACTCTGGGACAAAACTGCACACATGATACTTAGAGATGCCAATCCTACATCTTTGAACTGGGGGAGGAAACCAGCATACTCAGAGGAAACCCTGAAAGCATGGCAAGAACATTCAAACTACACTCACAAACTGGAGGCAGGTATCGTAGTACGCTACGTTACCTGAGGTAACCAACACTGTGTTGCATCTTGTGATAACCAGTAATACTCTAAAAGCTAAAATCTACATTTACATTTACAGCATTTGGCAAACGCCCTTATCCACAGCGATGTACAAAAATACTTTGAAGTCTATATCAATAAATACATCAATAAGGGTTCATTAGGTTACAGACTTAGCATACCATCAAGCTAAATCTCTGTTGGGAGCTCTTTAAAAAGAAAAAATACATAAAACAAACAGGGAAAATAAGCACTAGTTTAAGTATTCAGGAAGAGGTTGTTTGAAGCCAGTGACTCAGCTGTTTGGTCGTTCCACCACCTTGGTACCAGAACAGAAAAGATTGTTGATATTTACCTGCCTCTTAACCTGAGAGATGGTCGGACCAGTAAAGCAGTACTGGTAGATCAGAGGAAGCGTGGTGTGGTGTGAGAAGTGACTGGTCCATTCTTGGTTTTGTAGGCAAGCATCAGTGTTTGGAATATGATGTGTGCATTTAGCGGAAACCAGTGGAGGAGCACAGCATTGGGGTGGTGTGTGAGAACTTAGGCAGGTTGAAAGCTGCATTTTGGATCATTTTCAGAGGACAACTTCATAGGCAGATCTGCCAGCAGTGAGTTACAGTACTCCAGTTTCAAAATGACAAGAGACTGAACAAGCAACTGAGCAGCCTGTGGGGATAAAAATGGCTGAATCCTTCTGATGTTGTAGAGAAGAAACCAGCATGAGCTTGTCACATCAGCAACATGTGAGGAAAAGGAAAATGTTGCGGGCAGTGGATGAAGGGGAGATCAGATTGTTGTGCAGGGATATTACAAGATCATGACCTAGGGATGAATCACCTGGGATGATCAGCATTTCAGTTTTCAACTGATCCAAGATGATATGTCGACCAGACCTGAACAGAAGCTGTGGTATCTGAGGGAGGGAAGGAGAAGATAAGTTGAGTGTCATCAGCATAGCAGTGGTAAGAGAACCCATGTGAGAATATAGTGGGTATAGACTGAGACAAGGAGAGGACCAAGTACTGAGCCATGGTGGACACCAGTGAAGTGTCTGCTTGAAGCAGATGTCGCTCACCTCCATGTTACCTTATATGAGTGATCTTCCAGGTAGGAAGCAAGTCATTCCCCTGCTGATCCACAAATTTGAAGACTCCTGAGGGTGGACAAGAGAGTCCCACTTCCTTAGTAGCTTTTTTAGCTCTCCTATAAAAAGCAGGATAACAAATTTCCAGTGTCTATTAATGGTTGGATTTATATGTTAGCATTTGTATCTGTTTCTGTAGATAATTATTTTCTTCCTGTTTTTAAGCTTTATAGTCAATGAGGCAATTAGGTTGACGTTGGCATTGGGGTGCAGCATATAGCTTGTTAAAGACACTGAGTCATCAAGATCCCAAGGTTTTTTTGTGTAAAAATACCCCAGTGCTTCAAACATAAGATTAGCAAAACAACTGGAACCTATTTTCTCTCCATTTCTGAGAGTATCATAGATGGCAACATTTTCAGGCCCATAATGAAAATCATTCTGTAATCTCAGACCAAAATAGGCCCTAATGACAGAGGCCTAAAGGGTGCTGGAGTCCATGGAGCCATTCATGGAGCTTCATCAACATGCTGCCAGTGAAGCATGGTCCTGTGGTGAATCAATTCAGACTTCAAGCACTCCTCCTTTAATACCTTGTGCATTCATTCAGCTCAAGCCTGGCCTGCGTTGCAGGACAAACACAACAGCCCCCTCGTTTTCTTTCTCTGGGGTCCACTACTCTGTTTACTCTATCCCTTCTTCCCACTACAGTAGGATAGCTTACACAAACAAGCAACAGAATGATTTGCAAGAAACTTTCATTTTTCTGTCTGTTCACTAGTTTTGGTTTGACACGTGCGCAAGAAAGTTTTAAAGAATGACACTTAGGCATGCTAAGTAGCCCAATTCAAGATGGATTATAAGTAATCTCTGTCTGTGTGAATGGTCTTTGTGACAGTAAAATGTCTGCTGTGTCTGAGATCTCACAGAATTCTTTTTCTTGAATCTCTTGCATACTTCAATGCCTACCTCAGCCTGGTGTTTTAGGGATGAAAGAGCTGCCAACCACGCATCTCAGAGCGCGAGAGTGTGCTGCCTCTCCTGATCTGAAATTCAAAAGCCATCCTTTACACTCTGTCAGAAAAGTGATGGAGTGAAAAGTGAATCCACCATCATGAGACCAGGAATGGACACTGTAGAATGCATCACCAGGTTATCTGCATTCCAGTGCAATTACAATTCATGTAGTCATACTACACAATGGATTAAAGCTTGGTATATATGTTATACCAGCTTGTTGGTATATATGTTAAAACAGCAACGATTGTTAATAAATAAATAATAAATCCTTGTGTATCCAGTCAACTAAGTCTTGTGGGTTATTTATTTATTTATTTAAATAAGTACATAAGCATCTAAAATCTCCTAATTTCAACTGTCATAGAAAATCTAAGCAGTGCAAAAGAGTATCTCTTAATCTCCGATCCGTCCTGCATCTTCTCTCTTTTCTCTGGGGATGGGTGAGACTAGTTGGTGATGGAAATAAAGATGCCAGCTGCTCACTGGAGCATGCAACGTTCATTAGCCAGTCACTGGCACCAGTGCCAAACCAGTTGGGCCAAGCCTCTATGTTTCTGCCAGGTCTTCTGCTCTGTTCAATCAGTCTTACAGCATGGTAAAAACTTTACTGCAAAAAATTTTTATTAACTTAAAAAAAAACATTATTACTCATGTAATATGTCAGGTGTCTGGTGTCTAATTCATTTAAAAGTACTAGATAAGATAGCTGTTGCCTCTCTACATGGCAAAATCTGACACAGTCTTGTTGTTTCAAGAATTGTCTAATGCCAATTTTTATAACACGATATTCTTTATATCACATAATACTTTACAGACCTGACTCCACCAGCATGAAATATGAACTGTAATAAAAAAAAAATAAATCCTTCTTAAAGATATTAGCTCAAGTAGTCAGATGTTCAATAATTTTCGTACTGGCTATTTAGATGTCTGTAGTTATTAAGCAGTGTCATTTAAACAAAAATGTTAACTGCATATTCAGGCTCAGGTTGATGTGGTAGAAGGCCATTTTAGCAGTGCTCACTTACAGCTGTCACGGTTTCAAATCTGTAGACTTGCATTTATTTACAGTGTATTTACGGATGTAACATATAATACTACATATAATATTCAAATATTCATGTTACATTTCCATTTAATGTTTTTAACTAATCTTGGGGTCTTTTTGGAATTTTTAGGTATTTTATATTCGAGAATCTCACCATCAAAACTGTGGAATGACTCATGGTATGCCATGGAGAGGATGGATTTCCTCATCGTGTCATCTAAGGGACATTGTTCCACCTTGCTTTCTCATTTAGGGAATTATATCCAGATTCCTGTAAATCCATTGTCTGTTACTATCCAAATACATTTGAATTTAAATGAAATGCTTACAGTTTTATAGTGACAATTGTTTACATTTCCTGGTTACCATTAGAACTGGTGGTGATATGTAATTAAATAAATGCTAAAGTCTTAATTATTCAGAACGCCACTTGCAGTTCAGCTGAAAATTGCTTTTCCTTGCTAGTAAATATTTATATTATATTCATACGTATCATAAAACATTGCCACAGCAATATTTTCAAAATATTTATGAAAGGACATTATTTTCATTTGAATCTATCTTTATTTGATGTATTAAAATGTGGTAGTTGGAGTCATGGACCACACAAATAAAGATAAAAAGTATACAAATCTTTTATTAAATATTATTCTTAAAATCCCTGAACTGATATTCGCTTTTTAAATCTAAGAGGCTAGGTTTGACCATATGGTTTATACTTAACCTAGCAACCAAATGTGGGAATACATACACACACAGAGAAGTGTGACAAACAATTAAGTTAATCTAAAACATAATTAAAGGGATATTTATTAGGTTAGAGATCATTTAGCCAGTACACAGACTGCAGTTGTACAGTATGTGTAAAAATGTATCACAATATATTTGAATATTTTTTATCCAAAATAATGTATTGGGTAAATTAAAACATTAATCTAGCCAACATGACTTTACAAATAAATAAGGCATTTGAAAAATGTGAGCTACACTACAAGCTTGGCAAGCGAGGCTGCCAGTTCCACCACCCAGCATCACTTAGTGTGAGCAAAATGTGGATGCCAGATATTACTATGCTGGAAGGCACTGTGTGCCTTTTCTGATTTTATAAAACTCAAAGTTATGCGGTGCCCAATTATATTTAATAACTGGCCTGTTACTGTTCTAACCAATCCTACATGTGGTGTTTTTACCATGGCAGCAAGCCAGAACAAGCCTGTACATTCACTTATACCTTGCAGACAAAATCAGGTGTCAGTGGTCATTCTATGGTCTGAGTACCAGTATCACCAATACAGATTTCTGATTAATTAATCAGCTATTATAATAAAGGGGCAACTCGGGGTCAACTGTGTCTGTCATTCAGTGTTCATTAGGCTGGATGAACTGAATATGTAAGGTGCAGCTGGATGCTCCTCCTGGAGACCTGTAATAAACATCTATATTAATGCATATAATAAAAGGAAATATTCCCAGCCATGGACATGGCAGACCATCAAGGTCTGGTGTCTTTAATACGAGAATAACACATTTATGCACCCTGGCATTTCAAGTCTGTAATACTTGTATAGCAGTGTACAGATGTATTCAAGGCCTACCATTTAGAGCAAATGCAATTTACGCGGGGCAGTCAGTGGGAAACGTTATGGTTTTTAGATTATTCAGGTTGGGATTACCTTCAATAACTTATAACCACTTTAAAAAGAACAACATTATTTCCATCCTCTTTCTACCAAGATTGTTACAATAAGTTCAGTGATGTGTTGTGATATAAACTATATAATAGAAATAGAAGTAATTGCATTCTATCCTTTAAATTTAAGTCCGTTGAATAACGAGAAAATAGGCGATATTGCAGTTTAATACAGATGTTTACCCTATAAGACGTTTAAGGTAGATGAGAGCCAAATGTTTATTATTGATCACGTTTAGATAGTGCAGACGTTTAGTGCAGTTTGAGAGTAAAGTACAGAATGTAGTTTATATATCAGTTGCGTGTGCCAGTGGAATTTACCTTCTCGCAGTGAGCGCGCCTGAAAGAAGAGAATAAGGAGAAGGGCCGAAGCCGCGGCCGCGAGCGCGCAAACCGCCCGCACGAGATGCATGTCCGTGCTTTGTCTGTCCACCGGAAACGCGTTACAGCCGAAATTCCATGTCGACTCAGTGCGACATCTTAGCAATGCACAAAGGAAAAGGAAAAGGTAATTAAAAAATCCCTTACATGTAGGAGTTAAAAATTATTTAATGCCACCGTCGCAACCTATGCTCGTGGAGGACCCTTCATGCAGCGAAACGTTCACAGAAAAAAGTTCAGGTGCTGCATCTGACAAACTGCGATATTGGTAAAAATTACAAAGGACAAGTGACTTAAATCGTCCTTAGTAGCCTAGATATCGGTTTCTTTTTCTCTGCCAAAACACGGGTACCACCAAATAATAAACGAAAACCCCGCTCCTTGTGATCTCTTGGCCAACTCTGCAAATTGCTTGCCAGCGCATTGCTCGTCTTCACTCTCTCAAGCGCTCGGTGCAGAAACAAGTCTTCCACATCCTTTTAAGGCAAGAACATACCTCATGTATATCCACGGAGCTCTCTATGCTATTACTGCACGCTTGAAATGCGCTTGTTCCTGGATACATTCACACTGCTCTGCGCATCATGTTGCTCACACGGTTTAGGGCGCAGCTCTGCTTTAAAACACGGCTGGTTTGGACTTATACACTACTCTTTAGGCGACGTCACTACAGGTTTAAAACGTCACTCGAAGGGCAATCCCGAATGCTGCAGGAATGAGCGACTGGTGAATTCAAGATCTAACCTTTTGTCGTCATTTGTTTTTTTTATTACCAAATTTGTATTTTCCATTTGTAATTTTCATGAACTGCTCTGATCTAAATTGAAACAGCAACCCTGAAACTCTCAAATGTAATTTAAATTTAATAGATTTTATGTCCTACGTGAAAAATAAACAGTGCAGGTCAGTTACCATTAGTGGTTGTCTGCTTTTATATCTAAACTTGATGTTTTTTTAATAAAGTGTTTTTAATAAAGTGAAGATTCTGAGTGGGACTCATAAAATGTGAATAAAAGGAGTGACCCATAATTAACATTACTAGATGATATACTGTATAATGTAGCCATAAAAAATTGCATTTGGTACTATTTTCATTCTAAATGCAGCATGAATTTATTCCTCACAATCATTACTATGCAAAGCACAGTAGATCATTTTCAGGGCAAACCATAAAGTATTATTTCCTTGTACATGAACATCATCATAGAATTCTTTGCTATTGAAGCAAAACAATGCATTCATCAGATTGCATAAAAAGTAAGCTATTCATCATAAAATATTGCAAGCTGTATGTGAGGTGTAATAAACATTTAAAATGCAAGCTCACACTCTCACCTCTGAAAAAGAAACTTCCTTTATATCTCCCTTTATATCAGGAGAGCTACAGCAGCCCAAAGCACACTGTTTTTCATACCAGCTTGTGCTCATAGCACACATTCTCTCTCTCTCTCTCTCTCTCTCTCTCTCTCTCTCTCTCTCTCTCTCTACTGCTTTAAGGATTTAAAAAAAATCTCAAAACTGATTGGGAAGTTTCAACAGAGAAAGTGGAGGTTGCAGGATTGTAGGATTCCAAAACACATCTGAGATACAGAGACGTGGCTTTCACAGCACAACTCACTTAAAGCTGTGAGCAAACTAAAGCACCCTATACTTCACCCAATACTGTACCATGCTAAACTTGTTTCCTGAAAGAAAGACTAAGCAAAATACTAATTAGATGGCTGCCTTTTTCTGTACATTTTTGGCCCGTTTTGGGGAGTGTTGGGGGGCTCTCTACGTTCAGAATCTTGAATGGTTTCATAAACTGAAAATGGAAACCTAAGTCCCATAATCAGGCAGTGCTTCTTTGATGTATTGAAAATGTATCATATGGAGACATAACCATATCTTATCGTATTGCATTTGACTTTGTTTGTGTATATTTACATCCCTCATAACCATATACCCTAGCAGCTATAAACCGCACTTACTGTACTGACATTTGTACATACATCATTTACACATTTAATTGGTTTGTGCAGGAAAGTACAGTTCCTCATTTTCAGGAACTAGGGTTATCGATTATCACACAACATGTAGGATGAGTTAGTGGGTGGACTGTCTACATAAACTGCAGGAAATTCACAAATAATTGCAGCAAAATAATACAGATTAACATCAGACTCTACCCAACCATAATCTCCTGTGATGGACATTGGAAACATGTAAGCACATCCTTATTTGTGTTATATAATCAGATTCTAAAGCTTCTTTTAAATCATTTAAATCTCTAATCTATTTGCAATATGATTATTGGGCATAGGGATAAGTAAAAATCATGAAAGAAGCTGTGCTGTACCCTGCTGTGTAAAGTAGATGTTTGTGATGGTGGGACTTATGGTGCATATGTGAAGAATGAAGTTATCATTACAAATATTTCTTTCTTGAAAGGGTTAGTCCTTATTTGAAAATGATAAAAGTGTCTAATATTTACTGTCAGTGTTTATGGACAGTTTTGTCTATTATTTTCTTCCAGACACAGCTTAGAAGAACAACAATATACTCCAGCTTCTATAAATCTCCTTATCATACAAGATTTAGTTCTGCTCTTGAATCTGCAAAAATAAATCAATAGCAAAGAAAGCAGGATTTAGTCAGGAATCAACATCTAACAAAGCCAATCTTCAGATGTATAAATAAAAATGACATTTTTTACTGCTTCAACTGAAAAAAGTATCTTCAGGGAATGCTTCCCCCGTGTCAGTTAAACAGCGTTTGTAAGCTCTCACTTTGTAGCTCTCTCTCATTCTTTCCTCTCTCACATTTCCTTTTTGACAATGGCTTTCTTAATGATTGTTTAAAAATCATTTTAGCATTTGTGTATAGCACTTGTACTATGTAATAGTATAATACTTGTACTATATATGCCTTCAGAATAAAAGGTACAGACTCTGTGCCTTGCTGAAATTTGTGTTTTCTCTCTTCTTATACAATACATTCAATCCATGAAGGCATTGTTTATTATTTAGTCAGAGTTGAATCAGAAAATATTAAATAAGATTAAATGCTATACTCTGGAGACTTTCCTGCTGATTATATAATTGTGGGTACATAAAAGGCAATTATTACTGCACACATTCTAGTCAGAAGCAGTTGAAATTATTCTGGATGAATTCATCTTTATTTCTTCTTTCACGCAGTACCATCATTAAAATTGCATAAAAACAGTTTATAGCAAATGTTTCAAGCCAGCTTAGGATATATGGTCATGTTAATCATACAGAAATGTCTTATCCTCTGCTTTCAAAATGTAAATTCTGGTTATAAATTAGGAACCAGAAGATGTCAAAACTCGGGAGACATCTACTTTGGTGTTCTAAAAACATAAAAATGAATGCTGTATTTGCCCAATCTCCTATTTATAGAGTCTTTAACAAGTTACTCTATTAAGGTACAATTTGACAAAGCAAAAAGTTCCAGTTTACTCATAATTTGATATTGTCAGTCATTCTGTTCTATTTTTCTTAGAATTCTTTCAACTTATATGAAGTTAGAGCCTGAGGGTTTGTATGCTTCTTTGTATCTAGGACAAACAAAAGCAACACAAGTATTGCTTAAGAAAAACCAAAATAGCTTCCTTTCTATTTGTGCCCATTATTTTTCTGTTCTTATGTAGCTTATGCTCAAAAAGGTTGACTCATAGTGTATTGAATTTTACAGTTTATTTCAATATATCTAGAAATGAGTCTCACATTTAAAATGATTGGAAAAGTTTTGCTATACTTTCAAACTCCCCATACATATTTCATAAATTAGAGGTGGATATGGGTTATTTTAGATACAGGGAGAAATGGTATAAGCAAAAAAAACCTTTACTAACTAGTCCAGCTGAGAGCACATCCTGAATGGAAAACTGCAGGACAACATGTACACACACTTTCACCTAAACATTCCAAATCATATCTTATTGGATATCAGAAGAATCCAGCAAACTCAGAAATTAACACAGACATGTGAAACATAGTGAATAATCAGATTTCAGGCTGGAACCAGAGTTTCCGGAGATGTGATACAGCAACAAATGATGACAAATACATTTCATTATGTCACAATAAAGGAAGTAAGACAGAACGTAACTTAAATATTTTAAATGAAATGAAATAGTATCAGCCTCATATGGAGAATGTCTAATGTATGAATAAAAGTGTATGGTGCATACTGAGCATGATTTTAATATCTTGGTATCCTAAATCCTAAATGAGCTGCTAATAGGAATTTATTTGTGTGTCATTTCTGTTAAGTGACTGTCAGCATTTAAAAATGCTGGGGTTTTCTTTTGTTCTGGTTGTGTTGCTTGTTGAACAGATGGCTCTTCCAGCACCTAGTCAGTAGTTTTGCCCTCTCAAATTCCCTTGATGAATTCCAACCTTCGATATGTGAAAAAACATAGGGAGAAGACATAATTAATTACTAATAATGAAGTTACTGTTGTATCACTGGGCTGTATGGTCAAGTGTACCATTCGTTTCAATGAGATCTGGTGACTTCTGGCAGCTTGAGTGATAGTGACTAGTGGTGACTAGATGTGGGCGTGTCCAGCTATGCCACAAAGTTTAGGAAGATTTAACTTAGGGTAACATGGTACAGTGGTTACCAATCTGAGTGAAGACAACAGAGTGCATGTGATCTGTGGCAAAGAGCACACACTATTCTCCTTCATCTTTGATGATAAGTCACATACGTATGTACACCAGTGAAATTTACATACAAATGTTCTCTCGTTTCATGTTTTATTTTAGTGGATAGAAAACCGATTTGGAATGGTAGTTGTGCCACCCACTGATAAACGTTATTACAATGGCAACGAGAAGTAGAAACGCTTACTGGCAACTTCATTGTACAGCAACTGGTAAAGGGATAAAATCACTGTATGTGTGAAGGTTGCATCAGATCTCAGATATATGGGTTATCAATCTTCAAATCCTTAATCAAATACAATTGTTTCAGCCCACACATAGTTTAAACAGATCAGATGCAACCTCTCTCTGACCCCATTCTTAGTCTGTAATTAGTCCTGGCCTTTACCCGTTTGTTAATCTCTTTATGTTTCTCTCCATCACCTCCCATGAATCATTTTGCAGAACTGTGTTCATATTCCATATAAAGGACACAGATTGAATTCTCATCAAAGGAGACAGAATCTCCTGTAACTGATAAAAAGGAATCACGGATTTGAATTATATTAATAATCTTTTTTATTGAATGTAACACTTTAGTATTTATAAGACTTCAGTGTAGAATTAACACTGACAGTCTATGCTATGTGTAATATACATACATAATCTGATAAAGAGTTAAAAATGCATTCCACACATAATTCCACACATAGTTTCATACTTTCTTTGTCTCCAAAAATAAAAGGCTTGCTCATTTCCTTGTTAAGTGGCATTAGCTATGTATTGGTGCAAGGAAATGTCATGGGAATGCAAGTTGACCTTAATACAGGATTAAAAAAGACCAAACAAAATGAAAATGACTTATAGTATCACATGATGTCACTCTAAGATCAAGGCTAAATGCTAAACAATGATTATGAGAATAAGAACAATGATTAAGAATAATGAGTCCTTGCAACATGGTTCCAAAGGTTTACATCACTGCATGAAAACTACCTTAACATGTTTCCATCTAAGACATCAGTTTAATTTGCTTTCCTTAACAGTTGTTATTGTCAAAGATGTAACTTTCCATAAATCCATATGTAGATATAGATCTCTAATGAACAGTGAGTCAAGCAAGGAAAAACTCTGAGAGAAAGAAGAAACCTGAATGGAATCACACTCAAAACGGAGCCCATCCTCTTCTGGGTAACACAGAATAGAGGGATTATAAATTATTACCGTATATAGAAAAAGCTTTGCTGTTAAAAATACATATATTTGCTTCTTATTTCACTTTCAGTTTTCCCTTTCTGCCTATTCCAGTCTCAGAACTTTGAATTGAAGCATCCCTAGAGGCTGACCACTAAATTCTGTCAGTCTGTGCACTGTGCAATATCCCACCTCAGGTGTGCAAAGTACAGATCTCAGATTCCAGGGCTCCCAAGCTGCCACTCCAGTCTATTTTTTCCATCCATTTCCTCCAAATGTCCTTCACTACTCAGGGTCCTATAGTCAGAATGTTGTTAGGTACTATACGTTCATCAGAGTTCGGATGTGTTTTTTCGTAACACAATTTCTTGCATATGCATTGTATGCAAGATCATATTGATGCTTTACTGTATTTATTCATTTGTTTGATTGTTTATCCATTTATCCATCCCTGGGGTGCAACATGGAGGCAAAAATGTAGAATGAAAAGCAGAGGCAAGTTCTCCTATGTGATAGAGGAAGCACATCAAGGAGAAATTTAACTTTGCTACATGTGCACTACAGTGAAAATCTTATCATACTTGAAAGCTTGTTTAGAACCTGGAGGCAGAGCATAGAGAGTTATATGGCACCCAGTGTTACAGAAGACAGGGTTAAGAACCTTGCTCAAGGCAGCTTGGTGGTACTGGTATATGAACACAGTCATGCCAGGGTTTAACTTGTGTTTTACTATTATTCATCTGAAGTTTTAGATCATCAAGAAGCTTCCATAAAACAGCCTCTAGGAGCTCCGTATGAGAAAAGAGATAAATAAGCTGATACAGAATATAAAATGATCCTGATTTTTACTGTTTTATAACAGCTTTTGAATGAACAGAAATGGGTTAATTAAATATTTAAATAAAATTATATTAATACGCTTAACCAAAGATCAATAAGAAGTTCTCGATCATTTGCATGTTCAGGATAAACAGCTGAAATCATTCAAAATTACAAAGTTTCTTATTTTCTGTACAATCGTAGAGTTAGCGAAATAGTACACATATCTCATAATGTAGCCTTTCAGTAATAATTTTGGCAAGTTTAGCACATTAGCACAGATTAAAGATATCTTCCCCAAAAAAGACTGTCACATTGCAGGATGACAAATCAAGTGAGTGCATAGGATCAGTGTGCGATTTATTTGGTGAGGACAGCTGAATGTAGGGACACACTGACTGGCATGTAAAATTTCTAGATCTCAATGCCTATAGAAATCTTGTGGAATTATTTGGAACAGTAGGTAAAACAGCAAAAAAATCTTATGGGATTCCTATGGGATAGTGCTCTGGTGAATTTGCAGGTAATTGAAAGTTTTTTAGATTTTCATCAAGTTCATCAAACAAGGCACAAGACAGATTTGTCACTATACACATAACATTTACCTGAAAAAGTAACACTTTTCAAAAGGCATAAAGTGTCTAAGTATTTTGGTTTCAGTTAAATTGTTATGGCTATTTGTGGATGCCACTGACTCTGAGGGTCCTGAGCACTTAGCACCAAGAAATCATTGTTGTAACCGATGCTTAAATTCTACTCTTACAAGTAAATATAGACCAATGTGGGTGATTTAAATATTTGCCCAGTATTAAATACTTTTAAATAATAATAAACTAGAATGATCATTTACTATATATATCTTGGTTTGGACTTCACCCCTCATCACATATGCAGTGGTGCTACACAAGAAACCTCTATGCTTGGCAACTCAGCAAAGACCCCTTTTGAAGGGAAGTAATGTCTGTGGAGAGGATCAGAGAGTCTCATTTATGTGGAGCAGGGTTACTCTTAGCCATGGTAATGGCTGGATTAGTTTTTCTTTCTCCATTTCAGTCATTTTTCGTGTTTTACAACGTGTTTAGCATCAATGAATGTTAGGACAGCAAAACAAACACTCATACAACAAAAATTTTCCACAGCTATATTGCAGTGAAAATTCCCTGCAGATATATAGGACTGTACGGATTTGAACCTTTCCAGTAGAAAATGCAATACTTCCATTTTTAATAGATAACCTTTGATTTGCTAGCTAACTTGTACCCTTTGCATTACTGATTGTTTTAAGACACAGATTAAAGCAGGGAGCTAAACCACATTGCTGTCAAGGAACAAGCATGGCTTGATTAAAACTACCATACCACAATACACAAGATGTGCATCATGATTCATCTCATTCCAAAAATTTAAATGGACCTGGTGCTGATTCTGTTGTTCCAACAGCCTTCACTGGTCTTTCCACTCGATATCCACTAGATTAGAGTGTGACTGTGGCGATTTTTGCTCATTTCTCCACAGGAGCATTAGGTCAGGTCTTGGCATGCACTTTGCATTCTAGTTCATCACTAAGGTGTTCAGTGGTGTTCTTTTACTACAACCTTGGCAAATCATGTCTTCCTGGAGCTCAGTTTGTCATGCTGGAGCAGTAGTTTGGGCCATTTCTTTTTCCAGTGAGGAAAATCATAATATTATAGCATAAAAAGGAAAGGGAAATGTAGGTAATTATGTGCTTTCAACACCAAATATTGGTGTGGTGATCAGTTTTTCCAAAATTGTTTGGCCATATAGCATATATATAATTCAGAGGTACTGCTGCTCTGTATGTCCATTCCTACCCCAGAAAAAGTTCTTAACATCCTTTGAGTCTTTTCTTTGGTGCTGATGTAGAAAATTAGACGTACACTTTGTCACATTATGGCCAATTTTAGCCATACTTGAAACTCCCAGAGTGACCTGCTACAGAATAACTTCTTTTTCAACTTTTTTGGGAATTTTTAAGGCGCCAGATCTACTCTAATGATTCCTATGAACAAATGAATGAATGAATGAATGAATGAATGAATGGATGGATGGATGGATAGATGGATATATAACACAGAATACTGACACTCTTTTATTTAAAAAAAAAAAAAAAAAATTTTTACTTTATGACATACAGTTTAATAGCAGGCCTTATTAGTACAAGGTAAATTGCAGGCCCAAGAATAAAGAATAAAGACATAGTTTGTAGACAAAAAAAATTAATGTGGTAAAAAGCAGTTTATACAGAGCATCAGAGAGACAAAAAATGAGAAATAGAGAAAGGCAAATGCTGTTTCTGCCATGTTGTCTCACAGATTCATTGCTCTCATCATTAATCTTTGAAGACTGAAGTTGTTGTTCCTGTCCAGAGCAAACCTCTCATGTGCAGAGCTAGCATAAATCCTGCTGTCAGAGCCAGAGACTAGAGGTGGATTATTTTGTGTAAAAAAAATTTCACATCTTTGCATTTTATATTTTACTTTTTTTCTCATTTCTCTCTGCTCAGTAGAAAATTTTCATTTTTGCATCCAGTTAATATTGTCTGTTTTGCTAGTTTGCTGATTCACATTCTCTCAGATGACTACATGCATTAGCATATTTTTTTATCCTTAAAGATAAATAAGCCTATTAATTCAAGCTAAATTTAGCATTTAATAATGCAGTTGTGATGAGGTTGATATTCTGATTGCAGCCATTTTTTTCCTGCTGAGTGTTTTCTAAAGCGGGGCTTTCAATCCCAATCCCTGTTCAACTATAAAATAACCAAATCAGGCAGAGTAAGGACAATATGCAAAATAAATCTTTAGTGTAATGTGTCCAGGTAAAAACCTTTCTGTAAGGTTTTACATGCTTATGCAGGTCAAACAGCCATAATAATATTCATAAAAGACGGACAATTAACAATTTTCATTTAAGACCATGCTTATAGAAGTTGTAGATGGCTATAATTAGAGCCCAGTGACACCAGTTTCTGTCTTTGCATCAATGTGACACACAGCACTACTGCTGTCATGTTCTCACAGTGGTCTGTAACCTCAGGTATCATCTGCACCACATGAAGGATAATGGAGAGTATGTCCATTACTGACAGAGCCAGACATACTTACAACTGGGTTTGTATCACATTAAATCTCATAACAAAAAAAGGGTTGTTGTTTTTTTTTTGGTTGGTTTGTTTTAGTTTTTTAAGATTACTTTCATATATTCTTCTGATTTCTTTCAGTGGATAAATCTAATCAATTATTATCTGATTGTCAATATAAACGGTTCAATAGGCTGAAGAAATGGTGAAAAAAGTGGTCTTATATTGCCATCTACAGTGCATTATAGGGTAAATCATGGAAAAATACTTATTTGAGTTCCCTTATAAGTACCACGTAAAACACGTGTTGTATTACTGAATAAAATTGCACAGAGACATGCGGTGTTTTCTGTATTTGTTTTTTAAAAAAATGTTGAAAACTATATTGTTAAATTGAAATAATAAATAGAAATTACAAATACATTCAAACTAATTTCTTACGTATGAAGTCTTACGTATTTTGTTTTTCAGGTTATACAGAGTACACGTATATGAAAATGTATTCAAATAAACAATCGTCCAACTCAGTAAGCTATTTTTTGTGGTATTCCAGATTCGTTTACAAGGATATGACCACTAGATGTCACCAGCCTCCAGTGCTCCAAGACACTGACTTATTTTAAAATGATTAGGTCATTCATTTTTTTTAAAGTTTTAGAAAACCCTCAGTTCTTCTTTCACTTATTATCCCGTGTGCAGCCACGGTGTAGATTTGACTTGCTAAATTAATGTTGTGTACATGGAATTTTGAGAATCTCAGGGTGTGTTTTCCAAATGTGCCAAAGTCTAACAGCATAACAGGCCATGATGGTGTACGGTAGCATTTGCAAAGTCTGTATGCTTATATGTACTACATGTACTGTAATACTATTGAATGTAGACAGTTAATATTATTTTGTAATTGTATTTAAAGAGTGTGCATTGAGAACCTAGTGGACTAATATGTTTTCTGGTTTTCTTTTCTTTTCAGTGCACATTTATAGTTTTTATTTTTTAATTCTCTAATTTGTATGTAATATAAAAGTTATCATTTAGTGGTGTTTTTGTGTGTATTCCTAATATACCAATGTTCACCTGTTAACCACATAAAGTGTAAAACTACTGCTTGAGTCAGGAAACGTGAACCAGTATAAAGAAAGAAAAAAATCTGTCTAGTGTATTTGGCACAAGTCATCTTCAAAAGACAAGTACAGATGGTGACGCAAATAACAGAAAAATCACCAGAGTTGTGAATAAATAGGCTCGAGGCAGATGTCAAGTTCAGTAATGAATCAGCAGAGTCTATATACAAGAACAGGAAGGTGAAACTGATGAAAGTGTGGAGGGGAAAACTCATTATTTTGTAGAGGTCTTAATCTTAAGATTCCAATACAGCCAGTGCTGTCTTTTAAACCTACTGTTTTAATTTGTAATCTTAAAATGTTAACAAATCCTGAGTGAGGGGGGGGGAACGTTATTGTGAATTTACAGCAATAGCTCCAACAACAATGAACCACTGAAATAAGGAGGGAAGGGTTTTTTAGTTTGTTTATTTGTTTGTTTTTTGTTTGTTTTTTGTTTTGTTTTGTTTTGTTTTTTAAAAACTGCAAGTGATTAAGAATGAGAAATCGAGAATACATTCCACCCAAATAGCTGCACAATGAAAATCCATCCAACCATGCCACAGTCACCATCACTGAGATCACATTTCCCACAAATTCCGTTTAATCACCTTAATGTTGAACCACATTACAATAATTCACCTATGAGTTTATGCTATATATACATATTGGTTTTATATCGATAGATAGATAGATAGATAGAT
>JAOTRN010000009.1:12119746-12153026 GCA_028566695.1 Bagroides melapterus
TTTTATTCCCTGTACCATAAGTAGAATGTCTCATTTACACGTGCACCTGTGCACACATCAGGGAGCTCCATCTTTAACAGCATCGTTTACACTAATAATCACTGAGAGGGATAACACGTTCATCGAATTTAATTGATGCAGATGTGCTGTTATAAAGTCTGAGCAGTCAGTGTGGTGGAATGGGGCAGAACATTGCTAATGATGAACAGAACACAGAAGCTAAACTTCAAATTAATACGCATAACGCGTATTCTGTCATGAAAAGTGCCACTTGTGTGCGGTTCAAGCGAAGCAGTAGTGTGTGACATACTAACTCCTCCCACACACACAAACACACAGACACACACACTCTGCTGGTTCACCGTTCACTTCATCGAGTTCTAACAAGTAGTCTTTCCGTTTTATTGCTGTGTCCTTGATATTAATACTTCGACAGGCGTTAGCGCTTTTACCCTGAGGGAACTTTATCCAGTCTGCGACTCAAGTCTTGGTGAGTGTGTGTGTGTGTGTGTGTGTGTGTGTGCGCGCGCGCGGGCGCTCAAGCAGCTCAGTTGTCCGAGATGCAGTAGTATGTTTATACTAGAAAACTTATTCACGTTTTCTCTTGTAAATAAAAACGTGGTTTTGTCACATTAAAGTGAAAGTGCCGTGATTCTCTCAGGCTGAGAAGCTCAGCCAGTGTTGATGTTGACCTCACGCAGCTCAGGCTACGAGCTAACGGCTTAAGCCTGGAGAATTTTCTAACCTTTAAAAGAAGTTTACAGTAAAAAAATTTTTTATAAGTGATACTGTGTGACTGTAACTTTACTCTCCTGAAAAATAATCAAGTTTAGTCTGAACAGCTCCCAGCTTCCAAAACTCAGTCTGAGTTAGTCAAACAGGTAAACCAGGTTTTTTCCTAGTGTCCTAATTAATTGACTCAACTGATTAAAAGAAATCCCTTAAATTTGTCTCTAACATTGCATTAGTAGAATTTATTCAAAACTGTTTCTATCTACCAGCAGCTGATGGTCTGACCAGCTCTCTGTGTTTTGATAGCTGGTCAAACTAAACTGTATTATTCAGCAAAGAAATGAAAACATTTGTATTGATTTTTATATTATCGTTTCAGCCTTAGCCTTCTTTTCTGAATCCTGTTCAAAGTTCACAGTTTCCTAAAACATTGTTCTTATTTGAGCTAAGCTGACGTGATCTAATCAACTCTGCGTTCAGTTATAGGGCCTGTGTATTTAATTACATTAACTAGTTTAATCCTCATGAATAGCTTCTCATGACTGCACCATCACAGGAAAGCAGAAAAAGCTTAAAAAATACTAAATATCTCCACACAAAGGCCCAGATATGAACTAACTACAAATCCTGCTTCATGATTGAGGTCTGAAAGCACGGAAGTCGGTAATATAACATTATGTTGATTAACATCTTTTCATAGACAAGCTATCATTACATTGTGTTTCCAATAGCCCAAACGCTGCTCATGAAGCAAAAGAACTGGGCATAATCTTGCCAAGTGTACATGCCCGTGTTTACCAGATGGCAAGCAGGAGTGCATGTCATTTTTATTTACATTCTTGCTGTTATCCCTTTCCTTAAGCTGTGTAATGCATCACTCTAATCACAGTTTAAGGAAATTGGCTTCTTGGAATTGTCTAGTCTGTAGGTTTGTTTTTAAACAATAAAACATTCCAGTGTCCAGTCAGCCAGCCAATAATTTTCAGATTCATGTGTCATGGAAATGTGTTCTTTTTTCTAGTTAGTTGCATTTATAATTTTGACACAGTGCAATCAAACTTTATTTTAGACTGTTGAATCTGGTATCAGATGTGTGTGGGCCTGAGCCACAGCATGCTGCGGTGGTGTGCTGCCTGGATATGTGTGAGCAGTATGGCCTGAGTCAGAAATGTACAACACATTCATTAAATATGCATTCATGAGATGATGAGGGAGGGAAGACATGAGGGAGACAGCTGTCATATTCACATGCATCAGCAGCATCAGAATTCTATTAACAGACCATTCTATTAGTCCATTAGTTCAATGAAATCAGAAAATATATATCCTGTATGCCATAGATATCAACTTTGTGGGGCAAACCATCGTGCAGAGGTTAGGCAGGAAGAGTTCAGACTAAAGGAAGTGAGCTCAGTAGGCGCTGTATGTGGCTTTCACTATGACATACATATCTCTTTGTGAGTCACCACAGATAAATATGGTGTAAACAACCCACTTATAACCGTTATGTACTCATTTTCTCTCACGTGCATACAGTTCCACTGAGGAAGTACAAATTGAGTTGAGCTCATTTGCACCCACTAGCTTTCTTCTGTTACCTGGTGGCCTTCACTTTGAGGATATAATGGGATCTTTTCGGCGTCCTCGCTTTATGAGCTCACCAGTGCTGTCAGACCTGGCCCGCTTTCACGCCAGTTCACCATCTCTACAACTCTCCAATGCAAGTATCTGGAATAGGTGGGTGTACAGGCATACGTATATATTTGAAAACTCCTACTTATGTTTAGGGACTTTGTCTTATATATGAATGCCTTTTGACTTTAAAAATGTTTGAAAATTGTATTAGATTTTGAGAAGCTTGCTAGATAAAACAATCGAAGGAATTTTAAAGTGAAATTCTATAAAAAAAATTTAAATAAGGAAAGAATATACAGGGGCATGGGTTTGATTTGAAATGTTTAAAGCATGTAAGAGTTTACATTTTGTGGTCAAAGTGATTCATATACATTGAGCTCAAATGTAAACTCTAAACATTGCAGCCTTTTGTGTTGTTACAGTAAACGTTACATAGAATCAGTCAGCACCACTACTGTGAACTTTTTTTCATTAATAGATTGTGTTTATTTACATTTAGTCTACTTACTGTAAATTTTCACAAAGTTCCAGGCTTCCTACTACGTTTATTGTTTTCAAAATATCCCAGAGCTGTAAGAATTTACAGAGGCACTCCAAGGCAGATGGAAACTGGGGAGTTAGTGAAGCAAATGTCAACTAAAATTGAATGTCTTTGTTCCAAACTTTGTAATAAACAATGGCACTTATTCAATAAAGTGTCTGGAGATGAGAAAATGACCCTTGCATCACCATCAGAGATGAGCACCCTCTGCCTCATGTGAACTCATCATTTTTAGAAACTTTTTTCTATCTAATTAAATTGAATTGGCGTATATGATGATCAGAGAGGGCTCACAGACAAATGTTAACTTGAGTAATGTTAGGTAATGTTGATGTTTAATGTTGATGGCTTATCACTATAGCCAATTCAAATATAGCCTGTATGATGTGTTCCATGCATCTTCCTGCAGCTTCACTGATGTATAACAATATTCCAGAATGCACATGTTGATTTGCTCGTAATAAGGCAGCAAAACTCTGTCTTAGCCAGGTGAAATACATACAGGAACTTGTAAGGAAAATTAGTGCCTACAGAAATTAATTATTAATAATAAGATAATTTGATAATAAGGAAATTAAAAAGGAATGCTCAAGTACCCCTTATTAAATGAAGCAAATATAAATAAATAAATATTAATTATATATAAAAACAGCTAGCTTCTTGACTAGTAGAGTGTTACATCACTTCTATAGAAACATGATCAAACTAAAATGTGTAGATGTATATAAAGCATAATTACTGTATATTTATACACTGTACATATTTCATTCTATATAAAACAATGCTGACTGTGCACAAATATGTGAAAAAAGCTTTTCCGCTCTTTGCCCTCTGTCTGTCTGGAAATATGGCTACTGCTGCCTACTCTCAGGAAGTGGTGAGCAGGATGTTATTCAGTTGTAAGGCGTTCAGGGCCGAAAATGGAGGGTATGGTGACTTTGGAGACGGAAATACACATCCTCATTTAGTCAGAAAGGATTTACGCAGGAATATTTAAACGCTTATGTGGCACACTTCTTAGGGAAGTTGTACACATTATCTATGCATGACTGTGCAATTCTGTCAGCTTGTAGTGTGCTAACATTTGCATACTGATATGGTAAAGTGAGAGCACTAATTCACTTGATGTGCTTTGCAGTGTCCAATCTGCTGTCATCAAAGTATTTGAAGGAGGAGGACTGCAGACCAATGAGCTGTACAGCCTGAACGAAAGCATCAGGTGGTGAATAATATACACGAAATGACACAACATTACGTACTCCAGTTTTAATTTTCATTATTTTGTATAATAATCTAATTTTGATGAAATATCAAGATCATTCTGCTAGTAATTAAAAAGTGCAAGCGGAATAGTGACATAATAGTTGACATCATGAATGTTTTAGCTCATTTTGCTGCATTATATCTGTGTTCTCAGGTGGCTTCAAAGGACAGAACTGGGCTCCTTCATTACAGAATACTTTCGGGTGTGATGTGTTCACTGGTCAGATAATGAGCTAAAATATTTAAAAGCTAAATATTTAAATATTATCAAAAGTTATTAGAAATCTTTCCTGGAGGAGGACATGGGCCATATTGCCTCGCCCTATACAGTGAAGAGGATGGTGAAAAGGTCACAGTTTCGGAATTGCACAGATTATTTTGGGGATTTTTAGGTTTCACAGTCAATGAGAAGTCACTTGCATAACAACAAACTTCCTGGAGGGGTAGTATTTTGAGAACAACCCAAAAATACAGCACCAGTTGCATCAATAAGCATCAATGAAACTACATGGGGAACCATGTGTAATGGTCAGATGAGACCATAATCATTTTGGCCAAGCACACCATTTGCTTGTAAATTGACCTCAAACATGCATTCAAATCAAATTCAAGAAATGTGTCTAGAAAAGTCATAGCAATGTTTTGCAATGGTTAGCTCAGTCGCTGGGAATTGATCCTTACTGAAAACATGCTTTAAGATGGAAGTCTGTTTAACTAGAAATGGAAAGCTTTTTCATTTTGTTCACATTTTGTTCATGGAGGATGTTCAACATTGTCCCCAACCATTCAGGGTTGTTATGATCTGCAGGTCAGTCTAATGTCTAAAGTCTAAAAGTCTAAAAAGTTTAAAAGTATAAAGTTTTCTGTAGAATGAAAATAATTCCATAAAACCCTTTGGGGGGGGGGGGGAGAGAATGGTATATAAAACACCTTCCCCATGTACTTTATTCCACATATCTTTTTAATGGGTTTAAATAATTTTTTACTTTTATTATTTATTTTCTTTTTTTGACTGTTGATTGCAATAAATGCTCCTATGCATTAACATTATTTCATTCTAATTTGACATAGGATCAGCTCTTGAACAAAGGCCTGGCACATATTTTGGAGAAAATTCAGCTTCACGAGGGTCAGTACTAAGATATGTAGTACAAAAGTGCTTAGTATACCATTTCTACATAATTGGTCAAAAGACTGTTCTAGTAGGAGTAGTATGGAATATAAAGTAAGATTCTGGTTCTTTTCCCATCTAGAAGAAAACTGTCTCCAGGCTCTGTCTGAGATGTGGGTAACATTTTTCACAGAGATCCTGCCAACTCTTCAAGCCATATTCTATCCTGTGCAGGTAACTGAGTAGTGTCATTCACTACAGAATGTTGTTAGCCAGCTCTAGTACGTAGACAATGTGGTGATTGTGTGTGTGTGTGTGTGTGTGTGCGCGCGCGTGCATGATCACAGGGTCAGGAGCTGACTGTGAGACAGATGGCTCTGCTGGGTTTTAGGGACCATGTCTTGTTGAAGCTTTCTCTAGAGAACATACTACATACCACATCCTACCCTCCTCCCATAGTGCAGATGCTGCTCATATTGCAGGTGGGAATTTTCTCTATAAAGCAGTGTTAATTTTGTTGACAAAATATTTTTGTTATAATTTTCACTGACGAAAACGAGACGATAACTAAATATAAATTAAGTGATGACGAAAACTAGAATTTAAATATATTGAGATTTTCGTTAACTAATAAAAAACAAGATGAAAATTTGACTGAGGAATGTTTTTGGAAAAGGACCAGCTGAGAGAAAAAGAAGAGAAGATATATGGGTCAGTTTCATGTTTGATGTCAACACGAACAAGACCTTGTGTAAACCGTGTGGAGCAAAAATTGTTGATAAAAACATAAATCTAAAGCGACATCTGCAAGAAAATCATACTGAAATTTACACTAGATGTCGACTAGACTAAAACTAAAACAAAGCAGATGACTAAAATAGGACTAAAACTAAAATTTAATTTGAGACAAAAGTCTATGACTAAAACTAAATTAAAAACTTAGTTTAACACTACTATGAAGGTAGCCTAGTAATGTACACTTATTTACATAAACAACAAATGCCACAAGCACACTGACAAAAAAAAGCAGTTTTTTTTTGTTTGTTTTTTTTTTAACACAGGGCATTCATGAGCCTAGCGGGCCTAGTAAAGAATACTACCTTCTTGAGCAACTAGTGAATATGGTGATTTCACCTTACCTAAGTAACTACCTCCACAAAAGCCACAGAGACTCCACTTCAGGTAAGATCTTATTTTACACCAGGTTTATGTGCCAGTGTACCAGGCCCAATATATTAGTTTAATAAACCAATAACACATCAACAAATTCTCTTAAATGTGTTATGTACATTCTGAAGGCACAAAAGCATTGAACAGAACGTCCACCTGCAAATTTTTGCAGTTATCTAATCAGCCATCATGTGGCAACAGCGCAAGATAAAAATGTCATGCAGATCCAGGTCAAGATGTACTGGTTTGAGTATTTCAGAAACTGCTGACTTCCAGGGATTTTCACACACACCAGTGTTTTTCTAGAGCTTACACATCTATGTAAACCTTGTTGATGAGAGAGATGAGGTTTGAGTTGCCAGAAAGGATATAGGAACTCAAATAACCAACTGTGGTGAGCAGAAAAGCAATTCAGCATGCACAAAACATCAACCTTTGAGGTGGATGGACTACAGCAGCAGAAGACCACATAAGGTTACACTCCTGAAGGCAAAGAACAGGAAAATAACTTATCTACTGTTTTCTGTTTACTCAACATGGTTGTGAAGAGTGCTTATCTAAGTTATTATCTGAGTAATACTCATCCCAGTCCATCTGGTACCAACAACCATATCCCATTTTTTTTTTTTTGCCCCATTCTGATATTTGATGTGAACAGTAACTGAGGCTTTTGACCTGTATCTACATTGTGCTACTGCCACATGATTGGCTGATGCAATCTGAACCTGCAAAATAAATTAATAAACTGCAAATTTATTACCAGAGAAGGATTCAAATGAGGTCTTTCCTCAACTGAGGTTATATTGCATGAATCCAAACAAAAAAAAGCCTATAATCAATATAGTTCAAAAGTTACTTATCCAATATTATTTTTTTTGTTTACAAGTATGTACCTCATTGCTGTAAAATTTCTAATTAATTATTAGTTTTGCTACTTTTATATCTTATTAGTTCCTATGAAAAGAGACATTGTTATAGTAGAAATATATATACTGTATCATTAGTTTAATTTGGTTATTAACTGAGATTAAGGGCCTTAGTTTAATGCGCTATTTTGCCCCCTAGTGGACACTTTTAATCTTTTAATTCAATTACGGTCCACAAGACCATTTAAATTTAGAGCACAGTTTATCAATTCATTTGCTCGAACCTTTATTGGACCAGTCCTATTCTCTGGGTTATATGTTTTCCCCACTTTAGACAGTTCCAATCTAAGATACTAAGATATAATGTAACCAGTCCTTTCTACTCTTGCACCAGGGTGTCATATGGAAAACTCCAGTTTGAGGACTGCACATCACATTGGCCAGCCAGAGATCACAATCACACACTTTGCTACAGAATCATTGCTGACTCCTCTTGTGGAGCAGGAAGGCGAGGCATATCTGGAGAGGACTGGTGGAATACGGCGCCACACGGTCGCCAATGTTCATGCAGACATTCACTTTCTCTCCATGACAAACAGAACTGATGGTGGTGATAATGGCAAGGTGACAAATGCAAGGAGGACTGCTCCTCCCAGGCCTTTCTACCGACCAGTGGTAATCCTGGACTCTGTCAGCTACAACAATACCACAAATATGCCAGAAAAGTGTTGAGATGATCTGAAAACTGTTTGATGGATTATGGAGTATGCTTTTTGAGCAACAACCGATACTGTGTAAAGATTACTCAGTGTTGGCACTAAGAGGCAGTGTCTACATGTTACAGAACAGAGAAGTAAGAATCATAATTTAACCTAGAAAAAAACTGTTATTTTAGGTATTTATATTAATCACATTAGTGGAGCCTTTGGGATTATCACAGCAGTTAAAGTGCCGAATGGGCCAATTTCACTACTTGAAGTGTTCAGCAGCATTCCTCTTCCTCATAATCAGCCGGAGGGGCTATACACAATCTGTAAAGTTGATTATATCACCGTCTGTGTACTATTTTGTGGCCTTAAATTTACATGAATTGTAATTCATCACAAGTACACAAAGCATACTTAACTGTGTTCTGTACAAATTTTACAAGCCTTGTAAAACAGTCTGCTTTCCGAAAGTAGAAAAAGTCTTTTTTGTACACAAACTGCTTTAATGATTACTTAGAAACTACATTATTATTCGGTTGAATGTTTAAAGCATGAGGGAGAGGGGCTACTATAAATAGCTGAGTCGTGCCCTGTGCAATGCTCTAAGAAGCATGCTCTTTTTCTGCTGTAGAAGTGGCAAAGCTATGTGGAATTTCAGCTCTGCTGAGCTAACAATGTTTACACAGATGCAGTATTAGGCAAAATCTTCCTGAGCTTTCAGCTGTTTGGGATTATTGACTTGACTACACTGTGTGACACTTTCTTGTTTTGAGCCATTTTAGTATGTACTGTATAATTTGTTTGTAGTGTAGTGGAGTTGCTGATGTTCTGGTGTAGAGAGTAATTTATTTCAGGAAATATTTTATAGTCTTAATAATAATAATTTCAACTTGAGTGTTATGACCAATATTGTGTTAATCAGTGTGCAGTGTTGTATACATTAGTAGTAATAAAGTGTTACTTTGTGTAATTCTGTATTCTTGGTTTAGTCACTATATTTTTATTGATGTGGTCATGACTGCATGTCCAAGGCACCTTCAGCTACACATCAACTTTCTGAACCTGTTTTCAATCAAATGGGATGCACACACGTAGTGCTGTTTCCTTCAAGACTAAAATCAAGCCTTAATCAATGCAGTCCTAGAATAGAAAAGCAGTTAAGGAGCTTTAGTGGCCTTATTTGAATGCTGAGCCTCAGAAAAGGAGGAGTGTTGTGTGGGAGTGTTGCAGAGTGTGACCCTGCTGAGGACAGTTGAGGGTTATACTTAAGGATAGTATGGCCACAGATATGTTTTTTGGTATTGTTTATTAAATATAGAAAATGTTTTTTTATTTATTTATCTCATGCCAGTCATAAACTGATGATTTACATGTTTTGCAATTCAATTAAAAATCTGGGGGAACATACAGGATACCACTACTGGTGTCTTCTGAGTGATAAGAAACAGTATGATTTTGATCAGTTATACATTGAAAGCACAAGAGGTACAAAATGAATATAGGAGTCTTGAAATGAGCAGATGTTCCAGGGTCTGGGGGCCACAGCACTGAATCATCAACCTCCCACAGAGGTCACAATGGTTTTGGGACCCTCCAGTACCAAGGTATCTAAGTGCGTGGGCTGGAACATAAGGATGCAAACATTCTGTGAGAGCTTTGGACATAATCAGAAGCTTGGCTTTACTCAGGAAAAGTAAAAGTGTAAAAGTATAGGGGTATGTTTGCAGAGCCCTCAGTGTGTGTCAGGACTCTAGCAAATGAATTCTGAATATACTGAAGAACATTTTGTGTATGCTACAGATACTGAGTAAAAGAGAACTGCACTAGATTACATCACACAAAAGGAGTAAAAATTAGTCATCAAGGTTGTGTACTTGGGCTGTTTAAATTAAATAACAATGCAGGGTTCAGATAAGTAAGTAAAATTAAACAGAAGAGGCACTAACAATAAGGTCAATGGAGAATTCTGAAATTCTAACACATAGAGATTTAAACAAGCTAATTTAAATTCTACCAGGATCATTTCAGACTGTTTCAATAAGATATTTAATGAAAACACTGCTGGAAATGTGATCGAGCTGAAATACAGTTCAGTGCAAATGTTTGCATATAAAATGAAAAAAACCTATGATTAACCTATTTTCCTGTAAAAATACAAATAGTTTGTTAGCATCTTCTTTGAAATAAAGTGAAATGTTTGACCAATTGTGCAGTGGAGCACAATGCTGTTAATACTGATCTTGTGTTACTGTCTCTGGGGGAGGTTTCATGTTTTCCATGGTTTCTTCCCCCCTCCCAAAGACATGACAGTTGGTGGATTGGCTACTCAAAAATTCCCAAAGGTGTGAGTGAGTGTTTGAATGTGTGTTTGTGCACGGTGCGGTGTGATGAACTGGAGCATCATCCATGTTTTATTGCCTCACCCTGTGTTAATGTGATAGGCTTTGGATTCACTACATGTGAACAGCATTTTACTACGTCATACTATGTATGTTTGTGTATGAGCCAAGCATCTTTTAGGACCCCTCATGTGTAACAATTAATTTTTTTTGTAAATTATTGTGTTCTTTGATATTACTTATTACTAGACAGGTTACATTACCTTCCCATTTCTGGGAAAGTAATAATTCTGGAGCCTATGCAAATCAGGATTGCCCCAGGAACATCTTAACTCTCGACGGTTTGTAACCTTCCTACCAAACTGTAAATATTTCTCACACTACACTTCTTACAAAATACCCAATTTTCACAAAAATGTACAGTATTTGGGACAGCATTACCTAATGTATTGACACACGCTAGATGGCGTCTTATAGGCAGTAGTGTGTAAATCCCACTCCGTGTCACAAGGGGCAGTGTATCAGCAGCAGCTATGCAGAAGGTTGAAGGAATTAACGTCACGTAGAAAGTTGATGTATTCCCCGCGCGTCAGAAAACCAGCGACGAGTTATAGCACGAGCCATAAGCTAGCGCGCGAACGGAAGCGTTTAGCTTCGTATTCGAGAGAAAAATTCTGATGTTGCGTTAATTTCAGTTGGCCCAGAGCAGCTCGCGCTAATAGGGAGGTGTTTTAAGGGAAAACAAGCAGGTGTTTAATTTCAATTACTCGTGCATTCATTGACTTAGATGGCGGCCACAGTGGAGGAGCTTTACCGTAACTACGGCATCCTTGCCGACGCCAAGGAGGACCTCAGTCAGGTTTGTGTTTATCCGGGACTTATAACAGGCACCATTTTCACAAGTGATACATATTTACTGTAGTATACCACATGCAACTAGCTTAATGATACATTAGTTTACTCTGTTTATTTTCTTTACATGTAGAAAAGCATATACGGCCTTCAACAGTGAGCTAAGCTAACTGAGCTAAGCTAACGTTAACCTCACCAGGGCGAGCAGTTATGTAGCTAACAGAGTACAGTGGTACTCTAAATTGTTTTTAAATGTGGTCTACAGGATGTGAATGCCTTTTACTGTCGCATTTATCCGAAATAAAAAAAAATAAATAAATGGATTTATTCTATGTGGTAATTTAACACATGCACATGTTATTTATACAGGTATAAATATTCCTGCAAATTAGAATTGATTATTTGTATTTTTTATTTTGTGTAAACTTTAGGAAGCGAGTTTTTATGAGTTGTTATTAGTAATACGTTTCTTTTACAAGTCCCAATCTTCATTCAATCAATTCATTCATTACAGCACACAATGTACACAATCCTTCAAACATAAAAGTAATACTAATTTAGACCGTCCTTCTACCAGCATGTCTTTGGAAAGAGGGAAGAAACTGGAGAACCTAGATGAAATAAACAAGAACATACTGAGACAGTAACTCTATGCAGACAGTAACAAATAGTCATAATTGAACCTGGAACTGTTAGATGGCTGCATTACTGCACTGATCAATTGTTAGTTATGTCATTTAACTATGTATGTTTCTTATGTTTCAGCATAAAGATGCTTACCAGGTTATTCTGGATGGTGTGAAAGGAGGCCCAAAAGAGAAGCGTTTGGCTGCACAGTTCATTCCAAAATTCTTCAGCAGTTTTCCAGACCTGGCAGATGCAGCAATTAATGCACAGTTGGATTTGTGTGAAGATGAAGATGTATCGGTAAGGTCATACCTTTCCGGCAATAGTTACACAAAGAAAGACATCCCCACTTGTGCTCAATGCATATCAGTGCCTGTCTTTTATAATTTGTCTTTTGCAGATTCGACGACAGGCTATCAAAGAACTTCCACGCTTTGCTGCTGGAGAAAATTTACCCAGAGTAGCAGACATCCTCGCACAACTACTACAAACAGGTATTTGAAATAATTAAAGTGCATATTAAATGATTTATAAAGTTCACGATTACAAGAAAAATAACATTTTCAACTTTTACTATGTTTAAGATACCATTTGTAATTGTTATAGAGGTTCAAATTTCAAGTTTTTAGATTTAACATTCATGTAAATCGTGAAAACCATGGACAATAAAAATGCCTAAAAAAGTCCTGTCCATCAAATCGAGTCTGACAGCAATGTATAAATATAACCTTGTATCGTCAACCTTATAAAAGGTTTTAAACTAATTCAACATTTGCAAACACTCCTCTCTTGTCATGATTCTTTCATTTTATGTTATGTGGCTGTGTACGAGGTCATCAGACTGCATGGTTAAAAGAGAATAATCACTTTTATTAGGGGTCTAGAAACTTCTTCCCTCCTTGCTGCTGAATGCTGATGATGAATGATAAAATCAGGGACTTATCATGTACTCATGCACCTGTCTCAAAGACACTGGTGCATGAGTACATGATAAGCACCTGATTTTATCATGGCTAGGAATGTTTTCTGTTGTACCAACTTATTTGAAAGAGGGTGATCTAAACCACTGTGGTTCAGACCATCCCATTATATATAATCTGATTGATATGTTAACAGTACAGCATGGAGGTTGTGTTATATTGTGATCTACTTAATAGCCATTGTGACTGAGTTTTTTCTCCCCATTTCTAGATGATGCAGCAGAATTCAACCAAGTAAACAGTGCACTAATTTCCATATTCAAAATTGATGCTAGAGGTATTATTTATTTATTTTTTCTTTCACTAATGATAGAAATTGTGAAATAGATTTGCAAGTTGTAAAAGCTGGCTTAATTTTATAAGTTTAAAAAGATATATAAATAATAACATAAAAATGTGACTAGTTGGCATGTATTTGTCTGACTTTTCTTTTCACATTTTGTGAAATTTTTCCTATTCATTGTTCCTAAGGGACACTTGGAGGTCTTTTCAGCCAAATTCTGCAGGGAGAGGATGTTGTACGAGAAAGAGCTATTAAGTTTCTCTCTACAAAGTTGAGGACAATGCCAGAAGAAACCCTGACCAAGGAGGTGGAGGACTTCATCTTTATAGAGACAAAAAAGGTGAAATAACTTGATTCAAGTTTAAATCACAGAAAATGTACTCTTCAATGAAGGCACTTCATATTTTTACTAGGAAGCTGAGAATTCACCCACTTTTCAACCATTGCACTCTTGCCTACCATCATTAAGCTTCACATTATAATATTGGAGTAGATGGGTAGAAATTATCACTCAAAAATTTGCTACTATTGGTCTTCATTTCATCATTTAAGATGTTGGACTAACGATCGGAAGGTTATGAGTTCAAATACCAGGCCAACTGAGCTGCCCACTATGGGCCCCTGAGCAAGGCCCTTAACCCTTAATTGCTCAGTTGTATAAAATGAGATAAAAATGAAAGTCACTCTGGATAAGAGTGTCTGCCAAGTGCTGTAAATGTAATATTCAATTGGAATAAATAGAAAATTAGATTTATGTGGACTAGCAGATTAATTTTTGGAATTGATCCAAACTGGCGGATGGTTACAGCAAGGTGAAATGTGTGTTTTCAAGAGGTGTATTTTCCAAGTTAAGATAATCATTGCTATGTATTGTGTTGTGGTGCAGGTTTTGGAGGATGTGACTGGAGAGGAGTTTGTGCTTCTGATGAGGGTGCTGTCTGTCATGAAGAGCTTACAGACAGTGAGCGGGAGGCAGCAGCTGGTGGAGTTAGTGGTGGAGCAGGCCTACCTGGAGCAGGCCCTCAATCCTGCTGATGCTGACAGTGTGGACCGCCTGCTGCAGTGCACTCGCCAGGCATTACCACTGTTCTCAGTGAGCTGGACTACAGCACAATCGACACCACTTAAAAATCTTCAATTTTATACTACACTGCATCCTTTTTGTCTTTTTACATGAAAGGCAGTCAATTTATATGAAAGATTATTTAAATGTGTGTCTGGTTTCCTTTTTTTAATTCCCACAGAAAAATGTACATTCCACTCGATTTGTGACGTACTTCTGTGAACATGTTTTGCCTAACCTCAGCATGCTCACCAGCCCTGTGGCAGAACTAGACATCCAGCTTGAAGTGAGCATCGTTTGTATAAATCAGCAAATTATTATACTTTTTTTTTTTTTTTTTAAGTAGTTTCAGATTTTAAAATCTTCTTCCTACTAATATATTCAGAATTAAAACAAAATTCTCCCTTTGCTTATCCTTTATTTTCTCCAGGTTCTGAAACTATTGGCTGAGATGAGTCCATACTGTGGTGACATGGACAAACTCGAATCTAACCTCATGATGTTGTTTGAGAAACTTCTGGTAAACTCATAATCAGCTGTGCAACTAAACTGTATTTATTTGTGTGAAATTTGCATGTAGCTTGAAGTATCAGATTTTCTCACACTGGAGAGGAGACATAATAAAATGGTGTGATTGCTGTAGTTTTTGGCTTTCTGCCAGCAGAATACACACATACTTTTCCTCAAACCTGAGTTAATTTAAAATGTACTTAATACATTTTGGCAAATTTGGTCTTAGATTGCATTTGAACAGGTTTTGAAAATCTTGCTATTACACTTAAATGTACTTTACTGTACTTTACTTTGTGTACAATTTAAACTTCAGTTGCACTTTTGTGCACTATTTAATCTCTGTTGTTTAGGAGTTCATGCCCTTGCCTCCTGAAGAAGAAAATGGAGAAAATGCTGGGAATGAAGAACCAAAGCTCCAGTTCAGCTATGTTGAGTGCCTGCTCTACAGTTTCCACCAGTTGGGCAAAAAATTACCAGATTTTCTTATTGACAAGGTCAATGCTGAGAAATTAAAAGACTTCAAGATCAGGTCTGCATCTCTGGCTATTTATTTTGTGAATTATCTCAAGTGAATTGTGATTTCACTCCTGTCATTGGATCTACAGGCTGCAGTACTTTGCAAGAGGACTGCAAGTGTATATTCGCCAACTCCGCGTGGCCTTGCAAGGCAAAACTGGTGATGCTCTGAAGACTGAGGAGGTATTGTAAAATGGTTAATCTTTTAACTCCTCTATGGATTTGTATACTTCATTATAATTAGTTTTTGAATGGTCTTCAAATACGTATGCTTTGTGTTCCCTAAGAATAAAATCAAAGTGGTGGCTTTGAAAATTACCAACAACATCAATGTCCTAATCAAGGTAAGGGTTTAATTAGGCAAACTCTGATATGTGAATGGAAAATAGTAAATCAACTGACTGCTGTTGTTGGTTTCGTCACTGGTTCATTTTTAAATGATAATCTTGCTGACTGTTTCAGGATCTCTTCCACAACCCTCCATCCTACAAGAGCACTGTCACTTTGTCCTGGAAACCAGTGCAAAAGGCTGAGGTGGCAGCAGCAGCAGCTGTTGTGGGGTAAGCTACTTATCCCTACTGGCAAGTATTCTTTGCAGTGCTAAACCTCAGGGCTCATGGTCTGACACTTGCGTATCCCATAGACAAAAACGCTCTTCTGGAGAGGATGTGCCTACAGGAACCATTGGAAAGAAAGTTTCCCCGTTGCCCAGGAGGGATGCGAGGCAAATATATAATCCCCCGAGTGGAAAATACAGTGCCAGCATTGGGAACTTTTCTTATGGTAAGTTTGGTGAATTAGCCATTACAGTTTCAGTTTTGTGAACTGTAGCCACAGGAAGAAAAAAAAAAGAGGGCAGCATTCTTTGGCACATTGTTTATAATTTGGAATAAATTAGATCTGTCACTAGAAAAATCTATACTAATGAGTCAGGAAGTTTAGCAGTGGAATTTAGGTAGCATGGGTGGGGGACCTTTCCTAGAAACTAGAGCAAAATTACCCATAAAATACCTCCAAAATGCTAAATAAATCAGTGACAATACATCATACTTGATGCAGTAACCTCTCATTAAATAGAGATGGAGAATGTTTTGAGATTTTATATATACACATGTATAAGGGCTCTGCACGTCAACACGTTATTCTCATGTCAACACCTTAATTAATTAACACAGAATTATTTTATCATGAATTAATGCAGTTTTTTTATTTATATTTTGAAAGTCTGTTGCTCACTGGCTCTGTATACACATACAGACAAGCCATGGGTCACAGGAGGGTTCATGGGCAGCATGTTCTTTTTGGAGAGTAGTGACATTGTCCTTGTAACTCTGCCTTGTACATCAAGGTTGTTCAGTGCTCACCTGATGGCAGACTCACAATCATTAACATTATCCAAAGTAAAAGAGGTCTTTAGTTCATTAAAAGTGACCTTTTTGTGGTTCTTTTCTGACCCAACAGACTGTTACATGTCTTGCTTTTGTATGATGTTTGTTGGTTGAACACGTCTGTGGAGTGGACAAGTGGTCTTAAACTTCCTGCGTTTGTACAGAATCTGTCTGACTACACAGTTTTGGAGACTTGTAAAATTTTCTAGCCTGATGAGCAACAATAACTCATTTTATGAAGTCCTCAGAAATCTCCCTTGTTTTCGCCATGATCCACTTCCACAAACAGACATCATGAACATCAGAACTTATATCTCTGTTCTTTAAATAAAATGTGACTCACAGAGACCTGATTGTCATCCCATTGACTAAAATCAGATGGTCCATAATTTAACCTAGAAATTAAATACTAATCTTAGAGTTTCACATACTTTTGCCTTTCACAGATAATATTGGAACATTTTCCAGAATAAAAAAAAAATACACACATTTAATATATTTGTCTGATTTGTTTAATTATATTAATTTTATTTTCTTTTAGGGCTTGTGTGAAAATCTGATGGTGTTTCATATTTATGCAGAAATATAGAAGTTCACAAACCTTCAAGAGTGTGTGTGTGTGTGTGTGTGTGTGTGTGGATTCATAGATAGATACATACATAGATAAAAAGTGAACAATTGTATTTACAATTCTCTTCTCAGAGCAAAGAGGTGGGTTCAGAGGTGGCCGAGGTAGGGGTTTTGGACGTGGAAACAGAAGTCGAGGGCGGATCTACTGAAGGAGGACTATATAAATTTTTTAGACATCCATCTACACAGCTGCAGGTCTGCCACATGCCAGCATCTTTACTGTTCTAACAGCATCAGTCCTGTTAGTCTCCCCATTTATCACTTATTGTACTTTATCCCTCCCCAGGTTTGTTCCCGAATGTTAAATGTAGTGCAGAAATCATATTTAGTTTGTGTGTGACCTTTCTTTTTTGGTTTTGGTTGTGTTTTTTTTTTTTTTTTTTGAGGATAAAAACAAGGCAATTGTGTATTATGTACTTTTTGATTCTATTTGTATGGTGGCAGATCTTTTGTATTTTTTTAATCTTATTTTTCATTGTTTTTGTTTGATATTGTCTTCACATGACTTTGTAAGATACATTTCTTTGATCTGCATTTTATTATAAACCAGTCCGGTCCAAAAAAAAAAATCCATTGTCATTGGTAATTTTTGGAAATAAGTATTTAAGTTTATACCAGATCTACTTTGGGCTTTGCAATTTTTGATGAGTAAGGAAAGGGAGTGTAGTATTTTTAGTGATTTATTCCTTGATATTTGTCTTATTAGATAGTAGTTACCATAATTAGCTTCCAATACTGACTGATTATTACTTTTTTCAGGTAACTTTTTCAAATTTGAGGATATATTTTAAATTTCACATTTTTTGCATGCATATTTTCCAGCAGTTGAAATAGTTGCAAGAGGCAAGTATTTTGAATAAAAACAAAAACAATTGTTCCTTCTAGTTTTTATAACTGGTAGCAACCTTATTTTAGCTGAATTGTTCTGTTTGTTATTGACAGTGGCTGGTTCTGCTTGGTAATAAGGGTGCAAACGCTGGCCACCATAAACAATAATAATAAAATTACACTTTGCATTCTGTGTTGCTCATTAATGAGCACCGGCTTAATTATGTATTTGCAGACACCAAGAGTACGCCGTTGTCATTTTGGTTCTTAAATATATAATGAACATGCAAAATGAAGTTCAAACAGACAAGATTAAATGTTTCTGCATTGTTGTCTATTTTTACTTTTTGACTGAATGACATTTTTCACTTAACATTTTCTCAAGGAATATTTTTACATATTTATTTTTAAAAGCCCAGGCTTCTACAGTGAATAGAAAAGCATGCATTTTAAGGTTCCAAATTGTTTACAGCCGCAAGAATAAACATTTCAATATCACATTCTTGGATATATTTTGTCACGTGTGGGAATTGTAACATTTTCCTATGAGTTGTATAGGCCTGTTATTTTGCTAGCTGGTATTATGTTTACAGGTGTATGTTAGTTATTTTAAGCCTTAAATGAAAGTGCTGTGTTGGTCATCCATGAGGAGCAGACTTGAAATGTCAATGTCCTTTAAACTACACATTTAAAGCAATAAGCATATGTAATGCTGGCTTCCCTGCATGTTAGAATATAGTAACATTGCTGTTGATTAGTATTACAAATAATAGAACAACTGTTGGTGGATAATGTACAACTGAATCATTTTGGACTTGCTCTGCAGTGTTTTATGTCTTGTGGAAGCCTATGGGAGGTTTTTTATGCCACAGGTAAAGTCCTCCAGACTATAACTTCTAAAATGCTCTGTTTAATATGTAATTTTGTTTTTTTCATCACTGATTGCCTACGTTGGACTTGTACACCTAAAATCAGTATTTTTAACCAAGTATTTGACACATTTTGTCATATTATATTCAATCAAGTTGTCTATAGTTATATTTGTATGTTTTTAAATAATCAATATACCTGCTGCTCCCAACCTGATATGAACTAGGAATTACGCAAAGTCGTCGTTACACTGCTCAAAAAAGGGAGCATTACCTTGGATAACTGTGGCCCTGCAATGACCCCAACATTATTTGACCAAAAAACCTCACACCACTAGATGGCCACCCAAGATCACGACTCGTGCATGATATCTCCTTTGTTGCTAAGAAAAGATATGAGTGTTTATTTTTAGACCCAAGATCACGTTTTGTAGTAGTTATATCCATAGGCAATTATTAATATTAAAATCGCTAGTTAACTTTACTAACTCATATGCACGAGCATTATTCGTGAGGTAAACAAACGCTTTGTTTCTTGTTGCCTATCTTTTCTCTGGAACCGTATAATAATTCGCCCACTCGCTTTTCCTTACAATTACTGTCTCTTTCTTGTGACTACTTTTGTATCGTTTTATTTCCTGGTATGTTGAGTAAAATTGTAGTAAAATATATAAAAGACATAGTGTCCGGTTTTGGATTCTTCCCTGGAGCGGGTCTGATATACTTGCGCTAGGTGGCGCCGTGCGATAACTGAATCATCACCATAGAGACTCGTGACCATAGTTACATCCGAAATCGCATACAACCATACTAAACACTAGAGTTTTAAAGTGTCGTACTAACACACTATTTAGCACGGTAGTATGCGGTGATTAAAATATACAAGGTATTTCCCAAACCAGTTGCATAAAAGCAACTGAATCCCAATTTGGAAATAAAAGAAAAGCATGTTTGGTCACATTCAAATCGGTGGATTATACCAAACAAAACAAAAAAAATCTGTGGCCTTGTTTGGAGTAATGTTTGAAGAAAAAGAATTTTGAGATTATTTCTCTTTAAACATATGGTATAGTGTATTAACCCTGTTGAACTCGATTTGCTTATTTCAGGTTACACCCAGTAAAAGTGGGCACAGGCTCAGACTCTGGCAAATATGTAGTCCACCCTCGAGAACAGCAACTGATCTTTAAAAATGCAATGAAACCGGAATAAAACCAAACAAAATAGCATATGCAGGCCTATACCTTCTAGGCGAGGGTGCATTAAATTATGTAAACCAATGTGTTCGTGGCACTGACGCGGACAGAGGTTATAAAACACGATGATTCTTATACTCCCATGTGTATTTATATTTATATTTTGATTTCACACGTCTAATGGTCCAGTTGCTTTTTCGTCACGTCACTGTGTTTACTAGACATTGCGGTTTGCTGTCAATATAGAAAATGCATCCCCTCACCAAGCTGTATGTTACAGTGGCAGCTGGAGAAGATGGAAATGCAGCACTGCTGGTGAGCACCGTTATGAAATACAAAGCAGTGCATTACTGCTGCAACCTGCAAAAAACACGACATATAAGTGTGTTATTCTCTTTTTTCGTGAACGAGTAGCATCCGCCTCTGCTTGTACAATGCTTGGAATAGTAACAACACTGGCGGGCTTACTATTTATAGATACCAGTTGAGTGTTAACATGTCAACCAGGGACCAGAAAAAGAGATACGTGGTCTAAACACGTGTGGCCTAGTGCTATATACGAAGCATGTTTTCAATGCCTTTGTGTCGTAAATCATATATAAGTTTACTTATAAATAATTTAATTTTAAAAATCTTGTCTGTCGATTATTTCTAATGTCGAGTGAGGTCTGTATGAATGATGAAAATATTCACTGAAAACTCTGTGTGTGCGTGCGTGTGTGCGTGCGTGCGTGCGTGATTTACAAGAATTTTAGACTTAGGTAGACTTAGTCTTGTTACGTAATAGGCCTGCATATGAATGTAGAGAGCAGGTAGAGCAGGTTGAATTAACAAGGAAGGCTCTCAACGCAACACTGGCACACCGAGGAGGGATCAATAATAGAAGCGAGTTCTTTTTGGAATGGAAGCGGGATTACTTTTTTCATTATTATTCTCGTTCTCTAAAACCCATGAGTGGTATTTGTTTTTTGTTGTTCATATGAAATTAGGAGTGAATGAATGAATGAATGAATGAATGAATGAATGTTCAATCAAATGAACATGTTAAAGAGAGGACTGAGGAAAGTTACTGGGAATACCCGGCACTTCAGTCGCTGTTATCATTTTCCAGCACCAAATTTAACGTTATGGACAAGGAACATCATGTGACACCCGTCTGCCCGTTCATAAATATTCACCGTCTCTATTCATGCAGACTCTCCTCTTGAGGTAGTTTATTGTGCTTGGGCTCTGAATCATGTGATTCTGATGGGAGGGGGAGATTCTATAAATAGCTCTATAGCTCGGCTTCCACTGACATCATTTAGGCAGGAGAGACGGAAAAATAAACAGAGAGAGAGAGGGCTATAAGGGCGGAGATTCTTAATCTAAGCTTGAAATTCAAACAACTCCCTCATCAATTTTGTTGTTTTTTTCTCTCTCCTGCCCAATTGAAACCACCAGATCAGCGTGTCAGTTTCCTAGAACGTCCATGACCATGTCATAGGAACTGAAACAAGTGAACAGATGGGGGTGGAGGACAGGGGACATCAAACAAAGGAAAATGGAACATGTGTGAGGAACCAAGTACAAATATTTTGGATGATGTTTTTAATGGGACCTGTAAAACACGGCAAAGCCAAGTCTATTTAACGAGCAAAACAGTGATGTCCATTCTGTGTTGATAACAAACCTCGATGTTCCCTTTCATAGAGACAAGACAGACAGATTACATTAAATAAAAAACTTCCTTGCCATGTCGCTTACAAAGAAAAAAAAAGGAACTGCTTATGGTCGTTGGTTAGCGGTTAGCAGAGTCTAAACGCCATTTTAGATATAAACCATTAAGGAAATTCAACTATATCGCATAGCCTACGTCCAAGCAATTCAAATAGCTAGAATGAAAGGTTTCTATCTTTCGTATTTAGAGAAACCCGAACTTCCATCCTACAATAATTTTGCCTGTAGTTGACTTTTTTGATGGTGCTCTCCATGGTGCTGAAGGAGCATTGGCGCCGCCGTTAACCGGCAGGGTGTGGTGTGGAGTGTTCATGTGGAAATTCTGAAACGCCATATATTGCATGTTATTATTAATCTAGATTCAATCATGGTATAAATGGTCATCTTGTGGCTACACAGTCGACCACAGAATATGTTATTTATGCCTCGGATGCTCTCTGCAAAAATAAAACTGAGAAAAGGTTAACAGAGTTCTCAGAAGGGCAGTTGAAGCAATACCACACAGTCCTTTGCCGTTTCCTAGGACCTACTGAACACAGGGGTCCAAACATCTGAGACCACATGGAAAATATTTTTTATTATTTAAAATTAGACATAAACAGAAGGTTTTTTTAATTTTTGAAATATTTTTAAAAAGTAAGGAAAAGTTCAATATCTTGAATAATTATTCTTCAATATTCAGCACTATTTTTGCGTCCGTATTTATATATAAGCAAATTTGTGTTACTGACATTGTTAAGTGCTTTCTACAAAAGGTCAGATTTCCCTCATGCTTAATCTGTTCTATTGAATCATGGGTTCAGACAACACTCAGGGATTTCATCTAAAATGGATAGACATATAGATTTACACAAACTTGTGGAATCCATGAAAGCTTGAGTGCTTGCTGTCATTAAAGCAAAAAAAAAAAAATTGAAAATTCTTAGGAAAGAATGTAAAATTTAACCACTTCCACTAATAGACAATGTGTATGCTTGTTTGTATGGTTGTATGGATGTATGTATATGTGTACATGCAATTAAATATTTTGTTAAAGCACATGGCTGGAATTGCTGAGATTTTCTTGTAATGTCCGTTTAATGTTTGTAGGATTCACAATTTGCTGTAGTTCCAGAACCAGATATCTAGTCTGCATATGTTAAATGAGGAGAGGCTTTGAAAGCGTTCCAACCACAGTCAGCCGAATTCACGATATTTTTAGCTTCTGCAGTGAGTGGTGGAAGTCTAGCTTTCTTGCTATAGATCAAGACTATAAATATCTTTATGACTATAAAGTGAAGTTATAAGTCAGAGCCCTTTAATATATAGCTTCTTGGATTACAACATTATCCAGGTGTTAATAAAAATAAATGCAGATGAATTTAAATGAAAATTTCTTTAAAGAAAGCCATTTAGGATCACCGCAACACTGGAACAAACCACTGTTTTGAATAATTCCATTGTCTAACTGCTTCAGTCCATCTAGGTCTATGCTGCTCAACAATCATTTAAAAGATACAATGAAGGTATTTTGCTGCCAGAGTTAAGTGAGAAAATGTAAATTGAATTTTTTAGATGAGACTATGACTTAATGTGTTATTCACATTTACCATCATTTGTCAAATTGGTCTAATTGCTATAGAATGATGATTCTCAGAACCACACAATATAGACTACATTCAGGCCACATGTTATACTAAAATTTCAAAAGAAAATGTTTTATGCAGTCTCATGACTGGCCACTGTGCAATGCATTCCACCTGCAGATCTGTGTACAATAATCTGTGTTCAATTACTATGATATAAACAATTAGTAGGCACATTTTTGTAAACATTTAGGTCTTAGGGTTTGTTTTTGTTTTTTTTGTGGCCAGAGAAATTTAACTGCTAATCACCTGAATACTTTCCTGTGTGTATGCATGCATTAGTATTACTAGCAATAAAGTCATACACAGGATTTTCAAAAAATAGTACATTCTTGCCAAGGAAATAATAAACAGAATTTATCCAGGTTACACAGAAGCAGATATATACTGTATGTAACTGCCTATTTCACCGCTCATAAATGTCAGTGAGAATCACCTGCATAATGTAGGTGACAATGTGCAACTCACTTTAGGGCCAAATAGAAAAGTGTTTCTTAACATTGACCTTGTAAACCTAGGACTGAGGGGTAAATTCTGAATGACCAGTACAAAAGGCATTGGTGACCTTGCTCAGTGTGCCATATATCAGATGGACAGACTGGATGCTAGGTGGAGAGTGATGCTCAACTTGTCTCTTCAGAATTCCCCATAGGTGTTCGATTGGGTTCAGATCAGGAAACATACTTGGCCACTGAATTACTTTCATCCTGTTCTTCTTCAGAAAACCAACATTGGCCTTAGATGTGTGTTTAGGATCATTGTCATGTTGGAAAAGTGCATGACGGCCAAGGGCACGGAGTGATGGTAGCATCTTCTCTTTTCAGTATAGAGCAGTACATCTGTGAATTCATGATGCCATCAATGAAATGCAGCTCCTCAACACCAGCAGCACTCAAGCAGCCCCAAATAAGGATACTGCCACCACCATGTTACACAGTAGGCACCATGCATTTTCCTTTGTATTTCTCACCATTGCGACACCATGCAGTTGCAAAAACATTTATCTTGGTCTCATCACTCCAGAGTATAGAGTCCCAGTAGTCTTCATCTTTGTCAGCATGGGCCCTGGCAAACTCTAGGCGGCACTCTTTTGTGTCTGGGCTTTAGGAGAGGCTTCTTTCGTGGACAGCACCCATGCATTCTATTCTTTAGATAACTGCAGTGAATTGAATGCCAGTTTTCTTCAACACTTCTCATCAGAAGACACCCCTGTCCATGTGTTAACTTCTGTGGCGACCTGAACTTCTCTGTGAGATGGTTGCAATTCCATCTTTTTTTAAAAGGTTTTTCCACTTTTACTACAGTATTCTGGCTGATAAGTAAAGCTTTGCTGACCTTCTTCTTGCCTTCACCTTTCTGGTGAAAGAAATTATTATTTTTTTCTCATGTTCCATTTCTATTCCATTGGGGTGCCATTGACTCTCCTGTGGTTGAATTCTTGTTAAATTAAACATTCTACAGTCTACAATTTAGATTTGTTCCAGAGACTTTCAGTGGAGTGTACTCATTTTTGCATCACCCTAATTTGAGTAAAACTAAAAATTTTGTTCTCCAAGTTATATTATTATCCTTACTTTCATGTTATAAGTTAAACAAATGTTATATATATATATGACAATGTCTTGTCAACATTTTGGAAATAATTTTTTTGTGTTCATTGAGATATTGTTTAAAATGTTACTTTTCAAAGGGGGTGTATTCCTTTACACTGTGCACTGTACATAAACATACAACAAACATGGAAAAAGTGTTAATTCAAATATTTCAGGAAGGGGTAGGTCTTCAACTGTCCTTTGAAGACCTACCTCTTACCCTGAGAGATGGTGGGACCAGTTGAGCAGTGCTGGTAGCTCCGAGGGTGCGAGGTGAAGTGTGAGGAGTGATTAGAGCTTTGAGGAAGAAAGAGCTGGTCCATTTTTGGCTTTGTAGGCAAGCAACAGTTTTTGAATCTGATGTGTGCATTTTCCAGAAGCCAGTGGAGGAGCCCAGCAGTTGGATGATGTGTAAGAACTTAAGGCAGCTGCATTTTGAATCATATACCGAGGATGAATTGCATTCATAGGGAGTCCAGTCACTAGTCTAGTCTTGAAATGACAAGAGACTGAACAAGTACCTGAGCAGCCTGTGTGGACAAAAATAGCCGAAGGAAAAGGACAGTTGATTGTCCATGGTTACCAAGGTTTGCAAGCTGGGACTAAATGGTAGATCATGTTATTGGCAGGGTTATTGCAAGATCATGACCTGGGGATGAATCACCTGGGATGATCAGCATTTTAGTTTTGCTGGGATGGAGTTTCAACTGATGAACTGACGATGATATGTCCACCAGACATGCTGAGATCCAAACATAAGCCAAGGTATCTGAGTGAGGGAAGTAGACTAAAAGTATGTCAGCATTCATGATGAATGTCATCAGCATAGCAGTGGTAAGAGAACCCATGTGAGGTACAGACAGAGAAATGGATAGGACCAAGTATTGAGCCCTGTGGGACACCATTGGTGAGTCTGCATGGAGCAGATGTCACTCTCTTCCATGTTACCTGATTTGAGCAACCTTCCAGGTAGGAAGCAAACCCTTCCCATGCTGATCCACCAATTCCAAGACAATAGTCTCTTGTTTTTGACAGTATCAAATGCTGCTGAAAGGTCGAGGAGGATGAAGACAGATGACAGCTTGGCTGATCTAGCAGCATATAGATTCTCAGAGACAGCCAAAAGGGCAGTATCTGTCTAATGTCTTGCTTTAAAGTCAGACTGTTTGGGATCTTGCATATTGTTCTGTGAGAGACAGACAGTTAATAATTATACACAATGTGTTCAAGGACTTGAATAATTCTGGGTAATGTGAGAGGAATCAGTGATACATGAGGAAAAGCATATAGTAGATAGTGAAGTTATTCATGGGCCAGATCATCCTGTCCCAGAAGGATTTACAAGAGACTTTCAATCAGGTTCCATGCAAGGTGAAAAGAGCTACTTTATCTCATGTTGTTTTGATGGTTGACGTAGCTGACAATCATGAGTGACCCTATATGTGGCAATTTCTCTGAATTGATAAGAATTTCAGTACCAGATGAACTGCCATACACTTGTGTTTTGTATTTTGACTATGCCAAGTGAGCACAAACCTCATTTCTGCGTATGGCCTTTGCTTGGGGCTCAGGGCCACATCAATATCATACCTCAACAAAGTTCCTGTTCTAACTCAAAAGTTAAGTCTCTCTTAGAGGTTTAAACAACTCAATGTACTCCCTTGTTTAGAAGAAGAGTGGCTGTTTTTGCATAATGGTGCAGTCATGCAGGACCAGACACTGTGTCAAATATGGTCAGTAACAAGGCATTGAAGACATAGCTGGTGACTATCTTTATCTTCCAAAGTTATGCAGCATGGCACTTTAAGCTAACTATAGGGTATAGTGAACAAAACAAATAGGGAAAGTCTGATCCAAAGAAAAACAAAAGTTTATTGTTTATTGCAAGGGGAAACTGATTCCAGTTCTAGAGATGTGCATTAACAACAATCCATCAGGTGAACAGCAGGGAAAAGCCAAGGAAAATTCAAGCAAATAGTAACAGGCCAGCTAGTAACCAGCTAAACACTCAACTACATTAGCTTCATGTTGTCAGCTAGTAAGACTAGAAGATGAATATGGAAGATGTGAAATCCTTGGGCAAGAGAACACAGAAGGAGCAATTGTTGAGGAAAGTGAAAGGTAAGTGTAATTTTAGAATAAACAAGTTGCAGGAAAAACAAACAGTGCAATCGGTGTTCCCTAATAAAGCTAGCAATATTAATAAGAGAAGACCAACAAAGCTAGGAGACACCACAGTATTCTCTATAGTGTGATATAGAATGTGTAAAAAGACACTCACTGAGGTCAGAAGAAAATGAAATATGGTTATATGTTAGCAGCACCCATTGCAAATACTGCATCATACATCATTACATTCTTTGCACAATATGTTATATGCTAGAGCACATAATGCAATATGTTATACACACTGGAACATAACTTAGAGACAACCCAAGCTGAAAAAAATGTAAATAATATGGTAGTATGGCTTTTTTTAAAAAACATTGTATTTAGACATCTGTGAGCTTCAACAAACATTAGGGTAATGTGGGGAACATAATGTGTTATGTTAGTTATCTGTTGGGTGCATGGCTTATAAGAGGTTTCACTGTTCAGTAAGTTTCCCTGTATCACTAAGAGGGTTGAAATTTATAGCAGTTTAATCTGTTATTGAGAAACATACATGCACAATAGCTGGAACAACCTCAAAAATTATTATTATTATTTTGTTGTTTGAGTCAGTTAACCTCACAGTAGTCATACCATTTCAACATCCATTTCAAATATGACAAGATGTGACATCATCTTGTTAATATTTCTGATATATGGATATGGGCTTTTTCAAGTAGTTAGGGACCGGCCTTGTATAACTGACAATAAATGACCAAGAGGCAAACTGCCCTCCAAGGTGGGACTACTTTACAAGAAGAACATTTACAACTTATGAGTTAACAAAAGCCTCAGGATGTAAGACAGCACCTGATTTGACTAACTTACTTTAGCTTTCAGAAGCTTATAACTAAATTATCATATGCCATGGAATTGAGTATTTTTTATACTAAACACTTTTTTGCTTCCTGTTCTGTTCCTTCAATCAACCAAGGTGAGTGTATATATTTCAGTCTCTCTTTAAGCTCTTTGAGCCTGTGACTTGTTAGATTATAGTGTTCTCTAGTAGCCTGTTTAGTTAGTTTACACTCTGCTTTGTTCATGATAGGTAGAATGTTGCTTCAGTTCTCTGGTTTGGAGCATTTATGTTCTTCCATTTAAAGTTAAGTCAAGTCAGGTCAAGAAGCTTAATTGTTATTTCAACCATATATAGCTTACACATTATACAATGAAATAAGACGTTTCTCCATGACCATGGTGCTACATAGAACAAAAGACAGAGCTACTGTACATAGAACAGTACATTGCAACCTAGTGCAAACATAGCAAGACAAAAGACAAAAAAGTCCATTTTATTCTCGTTGTCTCACACTATCTGCAAGTAGACGGTGCATCTGCCTCCATGACCATATCAGTTGAGCTGCTCACTCTTTTGCTCTACTCAGCCAAGTCACTTACTCTACACCAGAGTTTTGCTCTTCTCCATAGCATAGAAACATGCATGTCCGTCTGTTACCCTCACATACATAAGAGCTATCAGAACAAACAGTGTAGGAATATGTGTGTCTCACCAATACTCTGATTCACTTGTGTGGCATCAACAGTTTTTGCCGTTTCCCCTTGGCCTCTAAGCTTATAATTATCCACTGTTGTTGGGAGTCCCAGAGCTAGGGCATACTTATAGTCCTGCCAAAATCTGGCCTCCCCAACTCAGAATTCTCTTGCTTGCCACACTTGTCTTGGTTCTATGGCTAACTGGAATCCTTTTAGTTCAAGATAAGTGCAAATTGTAACCACACAATTAGTCATGCTAGTGTTCCAATGATTATGCACTGTGCACATACATTATGTGGACATTAAAGTGCCTGTGGATACAAAAGGTCCAACACTCATGCAGTTGCTGATGGGTTCATGGGATGCTAGTCGTCAGGGCATAAGTGGAAAGAACCCTCATACTATGGCATGTAGCTTATATCTAAACATTCAAGGTGCCAGCAGGATGCTACATCTAATACAGGTTCCCATTGAGGCAGCTGGAATTGTTGTCTGCAGCTGCAGAAGTGGTTCCCTTGGGCATTTTGGACCTAAGATGACTCATCAGACCTAGGCTTGATCAGTCCATTCTCACAAAAGTGGTAGCTCTAGGAACAGCTGGAGGGACACAAGGTCTTAAAAGTTCAATATTACCCTTCTGAGAAGTATCAACACAGCCATCATCATCAAATACCTTACCAGTGAACAACAGAGAACTTGGTTCCTTGTGGCCTTGTGGCAGGGGTACCCAGGTGTGATACTAGTTATTGCAATTAGAAGGGGTGAATAAAATGCTTAGTTGATGTAATGGATTAACATCAGACACCACATAGGTTTCACTGTCATTTAGAATCACAAACAACCCAATAGGTATCAAGCGAGTAGTTTCTACAAAAACAATTTACAATGAGTGAAGGTACTTATAGTAACTATTACAGCAGGGAGAGTGAACCAAAGATACACATATCTTTAATCAGTGTTAGAGTGTTTTGGGTGAGCTGTTTATTTTCTTTTAGCTGTACAAGTTGCCAATGGCAGGAGGCTGACTGGTAAATTATTAAAAATGGCAATTGTCCCTATTAACTTGAAGCATGGTGTATTATGCAAGCAAAGCAGTCTAATATAACTCCTAACCAAAGCATAGGACCTTATTCATCTTTATTAACTTATTAATAATAAAAAATACAAAGGAACATGTACTCATCTCATGCTTGTTTGAAGAAGGTTAAATTACTTTTTTTTCCTTATGGACAAAAGAAAATCATGTTTTTATTAGCCATCATTTCAGTAACCTATCAGGGCACCCAACTGAAGATATCACGAGCTTGAGGAGAACTGTGGCGGCGTTTGGCGACACCATGCGTCCATTAGTTCAGATAGTGGCGGTGTTGATATGTCTGCTGCAATTTGGTTTGATTTAACCTTTTTGCTACATATTCCAAATTCTTCTAAATCTGAGTCTCAGCCTATCTGGGTGTATTGTGGCTGTGGTTACACAATTTTGAAACCAGGACCCTCACTGTTACTTTCATAAACAGTGTCTCTGGTTTTTATACTCTAAATGTTTTCAATACTAAATAAATGCCTTTTAGTTAAAAATTTAGCTTCCTTGTGTAATATGATTGTCAGTGTCCGTACACTATACTTTGCACCAAGGCTATGTATTAAAAACAGCTAAACGGTGCAAATGTGGTGTTCAAAGAAATGATACATGGTGTTCCCTGCACTGGATGCGTCCATGGCAAAGCAAGTTATTCGCGACGGGAATCCACTACATTATATGATTGCCTAATAATGAAGAAACATTGAAAGGAAAATATTCAGTCGATCTCTTAACACGTTTTGAATTTGCATTGGTCTGGTTTTGTTTGCTACACACCGTTTTCACTACGGCGTGTCTGTGTGCGATAGTTGTAATCAACAGCCACAGACAGTAAAGTGGGAAAACCTAAATGTGACGTCAATGCCTAGTAACTGACGCAGCCTCCAACAGGAAAAAAGACTGACTGCAAGGCTTAATTATCATCTTTTTGTATTCTGTTTTATACCTAGAGCTGGTACTGTTTACTGTTATATGTGTAGAGATATATAAAAGCGTTGAAGTCGTAGTGTAAAGCTGATTTTTTTTGTCTCTCTTTCTTTCGCGCGTGCTCTCTCCCTCTCTCTCTTGAGCAGCGAATCCGTCCTGAGTTCCCAAGCGAAAGTTGCATGGAGACACACAGCGTAAGACGCGTGTAATGAAGAGAATGGTGAGAGAGGGAGAGATAAAAGAGAACGAAAGCGGCAACAAACTCATACCAAGCGAGATCACAACAGATTCTCGACCGATTAGTTTACGAGTTGTTTCAGGCAAAAGAAAAAAGGGCATCTTGGCAGTATTGTAACCAAAATCCACTGCATCGATGCAACAGAGCCGACTCGGAGCCCTTGCACGGAGTTGGAGAGGCAGAAATTAATGTACATTGCATGCACTCCACGTAACGCTCCGGAGCGATGCCTTTGTGAGTGTTTTTTTCGTACTGCGAGCTAAAAATAGCAGCAGTGTTTGATCGCGCTCCAGAAATAGGCAGTGGGGTAACACAAGTATAAAAAGGACCGCAATTCTGAGAAACCTTGGACATTGCTGAGGTTAGACCTGAATCAAAGGCAGCATTTGATTGTCATCTTGTTTATGTGTAATGTGGTCACGTTTGATTGATTTAAAATGTGTGTCTGTGTGTGTATGTGTGTTTCCCCTTTCAGCAAGGGCTCGCTGCATAGGTAAGTACATGTGCAAAACGGTGTTCGATTCAATGTACTTCTTGTGTTTGATTATTGCAACGGGGTTTGGTGCATGCATGGTGTTGGGTTATACAGAAGCCATTTCGGCCACAGAACAGAAACGACGCAAGGGTAAACATCATTTAACCACTGGCATGGACTTCATCCAAGCATTGATTGTAACTTCATGTTTTTTTCCCTCTCAGCTTCATGGAAATTAAAACGCCATCTCTCTCTTGAGCAGGAATCTCACATATCGTAAATATGACAACCACAAAAGCAAGACCAAACTCATTTGTCTGACGGCGCTGTTGAGCCATTTTACGTTTTCTGTCTTCTCTACAACCGAAAGTCCCCGAATGGAAATCCCTACCATCAGATGAACACCGGGTGATGTTGGTTTAATAAATGAAGAGGACACTAGATGAAAGCATGCATAGGAAAGAAGGAGTGCCATGGGGCTCTAAAGGAGCGCTGCACCGGAGCCGACAACAGGGGAACCCACAGGCTGCACAGTTGGGCTGAAAACACAATGTGGCGTCAAGGGGAGCCTGGGCTACTGCTTGACCTGCGCCAAAATAACCCTCAACTAGACATAGGGGTTTTTTTTTAAACTGCCCGCAGATGGACGCAGCAGCGCAAGTAGTCTGCTTCTCAGAGTCATTCGAAATGCATCCTTAAGTTTCGTACTCATAACTCCGCATGACAGTTTTCCCGCCTGCTTTGTTCGTACAATTCACCGTGCAGTTAGAAGCTAAAGATAATATGGCTATAGGCGGGCTGACTTGGATTACTCTTCCGCCCACGTCATTTTCATACAGCGCTGCAACAGACTGTTTTTTTGTTGTTGCTGTGAACTGATATACTGTTCTCCTGCTGGCAAATATGCATTCACTTTGTATTTGTTAGTGTTATCTACATAGTATCACCAGCAATCGCAAAATTACGTCTGCCAGTAATCTTGACAGATTAGTAACTCCAAGTCTGCAGCACACAGATGTCGCCAAAATTTGGCACAAATCTGTCGAAGTGCATGCTTTAGAGTAGAATACTTGCGCGTAAGAAACAACAGTTGGTAAGCGCAGCTATCACGATACATCGTGCCAAAGAGCACCGTTACTTTGTAACAAGGTATCTCGTAAAAGTCGAAATGAATGCCTGATTTCAGGTTTATACGAGCGTTTTCTACCCGAATATCCGTTATTTTATTTATCATTATTTGAATCATCCATCATCCATGAAACAGACACTAAATTGGCAAATTAGTGCTCCCAGGCATGTAAACTAGTTATTCAGCCAGCAGTGTTTGCTTACATGGGAAACGAACAAACGTTGTTGATAACCTTGACCTTAAGACAATTTGGCTTTTCTTTGTTAAACGCACCGAGTCCAGACATGCAAAGATCTTCTTAAATAATGCAATACTGGAGGTGTAATTTTGGTGGCAAAACAGATTTCTCGGAGTCGTGACTGCTTTAGTGAGTAATATGGGCGCGTTGGCTGCGTCAGGAGATGCAGTCGCTGTGCGCTGCAGACGGAAGGGGGAGAATCGTGACTGAATGCTGGAGACGTCCGCAAACGAAACGACCACCCAATAAAATCCTCTTAATGGCATCTGGGCAAGATATTTACACATGTTATCTCTCTAGCCTTTTACTCTTTGCGTTGAGCCACCTCAACCCTCAACCTCCCTTTGCACCACCGAAGACATGAGAAGAATATCTGTGATTAAGGGGCGGGAGGGAGGATCTTGGTTTGGGATGAGTTCCGACTAGTGTGTGTGTGTGTGTGTGTGTGTGTGTGTGTGTGTGTGTGTGTGTGTGTGTGTGTGTGTGTGAGCGCGCGCGAGTG
>JAOTRN010000009.1:12183993-12199060 GCA_028566695.1 Bagroides melapterus
TTGTAAGGTGTGAGTTATAGGACAGGATAATCAGGTTCGGTTCTTGAAACGTTACTGGCTAACTTTAGTCAGCTAGCTTGTAAAAGGCAGATAGTCTTCTCCAGACTTTCTGTCATTTAGAGATCGATCGAGTGTGAAATTCAGGCGTTTTTCTCTTAAATATTTCAACTTTTGGTTGATTGTAAATTTAGTCAGCGGTGAGGAATCATTTTTGTACACATTGCGTTGCTGTAGCTTTTTGGTTAACTGTATCGTGTATGCGTCCATGAACCAGAAGGTGGCAGACTGGCTCTACCTATGAGCGTCAGTGGCACATTTTACTATTGCTATCACAAAACCTGTTAACTCTTAAATATTTCCTCTGGGTCATTGGAATTCTATGGGTGACAAACGTCAGAGAATGAGAGTGCAGGGCTCTTGGGCCAAACCTCTGCCAAAACCAGCATGTTCAACAGGTAGGCAAAGCCTTCTGGCCTCAACTCAACTCTCTATACACTCATGGAGCACTTTACAGGAACTATACTAATACTGGGTAGGATCATAGAACAGCCTCAGTTCTTTATGACATGGATTCCACAATATGTTGGAAACATTTTTTGAGATTCTATTCCATTATAACTGTTGTATTCAGATCCAGTGAGTGGAAAGGCCACACTGAACTCATTGTCATGTTCATGAAACCACTTTGACACATATTTTTCTTTTGGGACGTGGTGCATTATAGGGATACTTAGAGCAAGTAGATGATAAATTGTGGCCATGAAGGGATGCACATAATCAACAATACCCATACAGACTTTAGCGTTCAGGTGATGAATGAGTGGTATTTATGGGCCCAAAGTGTGCAGGCCAGACTGTTGACACGAGGCAGGTTGGGTCCATGGATTCATACTGTTGGTAACAAATTCTGACCATCTGTGTCCCTCAGCAGAAAACAAATTCATCAGACCAGACCATGTTTTTCTTAACTGACAGAAGTGTAATTTGATGTGGCCTTCTGCTGTTGTAGCCCATTTGCCAACATTCATTGTGTTGTGCACTCTGAGATGCTTTACTACTCACCAAAATTGTATATTGTGTGTGATAATCCCAGGGGATCAGGAGTTATAGAAATACCCAAAACAGGCCTTCTGGAAACAACAACCATGCCACAGTCAATCAGTGATCACATTTTCCCCATTCTGATGGTTGATGTGCAATTGAAGCTGCTGATTTGTATCTGCATTATTTTATGCAATCCACTGCTGTTCCATGATTGGCTGATTTAGGAGTACAGGTATTCCACATAATGTCCTCAGTCAGTGTAGCCATTAGTTAGACCAAGTAGACCATCAAAACTGTTCAAAACCCAAGCAGAGTGTAATGCCAGCAATCCATGAACACCGTGTACAGCTTCAAATGAGTTTTTTTTTCAAGTGAACTTGTGGAGTTGAATTGAATAATGTTGAAATAGTGAATACTGTTGTTCAAATGGTTCAATAGCACATGCGGAGCAAAAGTCTGGGTCATGGAAGGCTGGACCAGTATCATACGAGTTCAATCAGCCAGCTGAGGTAAGTGTCAGGTAATGCATTTTGACTGAGTTCACACCATAGTCCTGTTTCTATGTTCTTTTGGTAATCTCTGTACATTTACTCCAGCCCATCAGAGTCATACCTGAGGAGAAGGTGATCGAGTGAGTGATCTTTACTTTCTTATTGGTGTACTAAATTGGAAGAACACAAATTTTAAAAATGTAATTTTTTTTTCTCTTTTTGGCAGAGATGGTGGGGTTTATGAGATCAGCCAGGGTCCCACCGGCATATCCAGGTAGCGATATTCAAAAATGCTTACAAATATGTTTACGGCTGTTCCTGTGTTTTGGGCAACACCTCTCTTTTGTGTGATATTAAGATGTTAGTATTTGAACTTTATACGGTGCACTCACTTTTGGATATGGCAACCTGAAAAAGTGACGATTAATTGTTTTTTTTATCCAAGAATCTGAAGAAACATATTTTTCCTTTCATCATTTTATGCATTTTTTGTATTTGTTGTATTTTCTTTTATAAACATTTTATTATAACATTATTATTATTGCATTCTTTAAAGTACTGTGACCGATTTTTAAATATTTTATTTTTCATTTCATTCCTATAGGTTGGGGTTTGGGTTAAAGATATCAATGCATTTTAATTTACTCCCATTTTGTCAAGCTAAATAACCAATCAGAGTCAAGAAAAGAGACAATGCAATCGGTCACATGTGCACTAATTTTCCTTGCTAACTTCAACTGAAATAACATGTTTAGCTCAATTATCACCTTTAACCAAATATGAGGTTGTACACATTTAAAATCACTTTTATATCATCCATCTGATAACAAGGTGGCATAAATAGTATGAGAAATCCTGGAAGTACCAGAACCACACTGTAAAAAATATTGTCATGAGTGATTGATTCTTTGAGCTGCTTCTGGAAGACTTGATCCAGGAGCTCTTGGTCATCATGGATACTGCAACATGCATATAACTTGACTCAACTGACAAATGTTTGCAGGAGTAGAATCAATGTTTTATAATGACCATCTCAATCTGGCCTGAAATGAACAGGACAATCCACATATCCAAGCCAAAATATATGAAGAAGCTTGATGTGTGCATAGACGAGTGGTGCAGTATCCTTTTCAAGTGTCTATAGAGTTGTTCGACATTACAGAAAAAGGCCCAGTGTTATTCTCTGTTGGGAGGTTTCGACAAGTACGATATGATCAGTGTTTCGAAATCATCTCCCCTGCTACAAACTACAGTTTAGTATAGTGCCCCTTATGCTTACGCTTGAATAATGCATTTGATGTCTTTTCCCCTTTAATGAATTTTTTTTAAGACAACATTGTACTTTGTTTGTTCTTAGACTGCGGCTCCTTCCTGGGTTTTTGCCCCTGGAGCAGGCTGACTGGATGTTCTCTAAACTTTTGGCTGAGCTTCCATGGTCACTGAAGACCAATTATGGCATGACTGGTGAGTGTTAACAGCTGAAGTGAAAACTTTCAGTAACATGTTTAAATAGAATTTAGCAGCATGTTAAATAAAAAAAAAATCTCTAATTATTGTGAAACAAGTAGCCTGTAATTGAGTGTTTTTGTGTTTGTGTGTGCACACTGGTGACTCACTTTTTCCAGTCCTTCTTCCTTTCTATATTGGCAGACCTGCTACTGCCTCCAGCACAGATGTTGATCCTTTCCAGACCTAGCAGTGTATTATACAGACAAATATTCCAAGGGAATAAATATTTCCTTTGGACAAAATCATGGTTGACTCCGGCTCCTGTTAGTGAAACATATTTTTAATGTTGTGTTATCAGAGTTAGATTTATTCCCTTATTTGGAACAAGCCAAAATAATTTAATCTCTCATGGATTTGGTTTTGAACATTTTGTTGAGATCCGGTAAAAGGAAATTGAAATAAATTACAACTCTGTTACAGGTATAAGTTGGCATGTAAAAATGAATGCTTTTTCAGTTAACGGTGTAAAATGTGTCCTGGCTCAGGTGAAGCGTATGAAGAACCAAGGCTGACTTGCTGGTATGGTGAACTTCCTTACACATATTCTCGCTCCATGATGCAAGCCAACCCTCAGGTTTCAACCATTTTCACTTGTCATTTTTAATTCTTCCTGTAGCTTAGAGAAGCTGAATTCAAGTGAAATTGTAAACTACAAAAATGCATTAATACTTCATGCATACTGAATGGGAAATAAATTCATAGAAACACAAACTAGCTTTTGTATATCAGGTCAGAATATAAAGGGGATATTAAAAGGAGATCCTCAAAGATTGGTATTGGAACAGAGCTAGGCATAATGTCACCTTGACAGGTTTTTTTTGCATAAATATTAATGAGCACATTATTTAAAATAAATTACATACTATTATAAATAAAGGCATGATTAGGTTGTAGGCAAAACACTGAATTAGAACATTCCTAATAATAAAGTCTCTCTTTTTCTATGTACACATACCTGGCCAAATCGTTTGTCCTACAGTGGCACCCCATCCTCCTGAACGTGCGTCAGACTATAGAGCAGGAGATCTCGCATCCCTTTAACTCAGTGCTGTGTAACCTATACCGTGATGGGAAGGACAGTATTGCTTGGCACAGTGATGATGAGCTGTCATTAGGCCCTCACCCCACCATAGCCTCTCTCAGTCTTGGGGACATGAGAGTCTTTAGCCTCCGAAAGAAGCCTCCTCCGGTATGTGACCAGTTTTGTTGTACTGATCTTGTTAAAGATAACTGTCTCATGGATGGTTTGGGCATTTCAGTGTTGTCAGTTTATTGTCTATGAACTTTTAAACAGGTGTGTGGACATGAATACAAATCAAGAATGTTTGTTTTTTAGGAAGAAAACAGAGACTACACATATGCAGAGAAGGTGAAGATACCATTGAGTCATGGAACACTTTTAATAATGGAGGGATGCACTCAAGATGATTGGCAGGTATAAAGTTACACTATATGGCTAAAAGTTTATGGACATCTAACCATCACACCCATGTGTGCTTGTCGAATGTCTCATCCCGAATTTGCTCCCACCTTGCTACTATGACAGATTTTACTCTTCTGAAAAGGCTTTCCACTAAATTCTGGATCGTGTCTGTGAGGATTTGTGATCAGTTAGTGTCAAGAGCATTATTGTGGTCAGGCAGTGATGTTGTGGAGGGGGAAGAGGGGTGGGTTTAAGGTCAATGCTTAGTGCTGAACATTAGAGTTCTTCCATAGCAGGTTTGTCTTCAAGGACCTTGCACAGCAGTATTGTCATACTGGGATAGGTTTGGGGCCTTTAACTCCACTCAAGGGAAATCTTCTTCCTTCCCGTAATAGCTTAAGTAAGTATAACAAATAAACTGTTAAATTCAAAGCTTTAGGGGTCTTGAGTCACAAAGTTGATGTATTTTTTCTGAAAATAGTTGTTCTACTCTACTAAACTTTCTCTGTTTCTCACTGGCCTCTTCATCAGTTATACCTGTATGTCCAGATTCATTCTTCCCAAGCTCTGAGTGCAAACATACAGATGATTTTTGTAGTTAGAGCTTGGAATATTATATATTAAATATCGGACACGTCTGCAATAGGTTAACCATTTTGCTGCTGGAATTGCAACGGTCACTCCAATTTGCAAAAGTTGCTAACTAATCAACACCTCACACCAAGGCAAGTCAGAAGTCAGGACTCTCCACTAACCTTGTTTATGCACAACACCAAGTCTGCTTAGCATGCTCTCCGGCTCTGTCAAATGTGTGCAGATCGTCCCTACCAGATGCATTCTTTGTTCTTGCTGCCAATGCAGCCCTGGAGAGGCGAGGACACATTTCAGAATCACATGATCACCTGCATTGCCAAATAAACCATTCATGCATAACTTTTGGATCACTGAAACCCAATTCTATGCTGCAGCATCTACAAAGATTCCATCTACTTTGCAATAGTCTTAGGCAGGTGCTGGTGTATTGAGAGTTTACAAATTAAAACGATGCTTAATGGTCCAGATAACTGTGTTGGGGATACAAGCTGGAGCTCTAGTCCATCAAGGTGGTCTTTATTATTATTATTTTTATTATTATTATTATTATTATTATTATTATTATTATTATTATTATTATTTAATAATAATAATAAATTTAAAAATATTTAAAAATTTAAAAATAATAATAAAAATTATTATTTAATAATAATAATGCATTTTATTTATTTAAAGGCACCTTTCAAGTCACTCAGTCACCATACAATTTCAATTAAAGACAAAAAAGTTAATGATGATGATAATAATAATAATAATAATAATAATAATAATAAACATTAAACAACAAAATGTTGTGCTAAAACAATTATATCTATAAGAATTCTCAAACTGGATCCTGTAGATAGCCAGTGTGGAAATGCCAAAACTGAGGTGTGTTTCCTTAGTACCTGTGAACAAATGTAATATTTCTACAAATTGTTAGAGAGAAAAAAAAAACTGCTGAAGATAACCATTTAAATCTCTGATCAGTTGAATGGAAAGATTAATCATTGAAGGACTAAAACACTGATTTGTTTTTAATTTAATTGAAGAAAGTCATTAGCCATACATCCAACCTTTATACAGATTCTTGAAGGATGTTGAAAATAAGAATAAGTTTAGAATTGTTACATTCTGTCCTAACTATATTGATTGTTAATAATTTTAAGATTAAACTACACTTTGATATGTAGGTGTATACACACACAATTGAGTCAAAGTCCACAGCACTCTGAAGGCCATTGGAATTGATAGACATCTTGAATAGAAAGAACTGGACAATCTTGTTCATACTGCTGCTGAGGCATTCCCTGATGAAGTGTGAAGTGCAGATTAAACTATACATGCATAATGCTCCCATGCTCATAGTGGAAACCCTGTGAAACATCTAGAGATCGGACAGGCCTGTTCATTATATTATTATTGTCTTGCCATCCAAATACTAAAAGCCTTGGAAGGGTATTCTCCCCCTGCTGCAGAGTCGCTTTGGATTCTGGCACAAATACCAGCTAGAGCTATTTTTCAGAGAGCACAAATAAGGGAAAAGGTCAAGAACATTTTATAGCAACACCTAAAGACCATCTCTGAGGCTGTTAATTTGAACTTGGAAAGTGTCTAAAAGTACACTTCGGTCAGACACAATTTACATTCTGGAGCTATAATAAGGTGTACTAATCTAACAAGGAGAAAGAGTGGGATGAAAAATACAATAAATATTTAGAGATGCATAGAGACGTAGTGTTGAGAGAGCTTTGCTGCTGATACAAATTCCCCAGAGACAGAATTGCACTATTTGGAGATAAGTCTTCTGTCCTACAGGTCACTTACTAGACATGCCCTGTGACTGTGTGCCCCAGATGAGATGTACAGTGTCTAGCATGCAACTCAGGGTCTCCCTAATTGCTTTCTAAAACCCTGTGTACTACATAGATTATGATGATTACTAGTTTTTCAAGGCTCATGTATTCGTCTGTGTTGTTCTTTTCATAATTATTTTGTTGGGCAGCATCAGGTGGCGAAAGAGTACCATGACCGTGGACCTAGGATAAACTTGACCTTCCGTACAGTCTTCCCTGAACCGGTACACTCTTCCAAGAGATGATGGATAATTATAATGGTGAAGCGAGACAAGAAGAGCTACAAGATGAAGAAAAGTGCTGACCGCTTGCCGGAGATGGAAGGGATACAAATAACGTGTATTACATAAACATACAACTTGTTACTGAAAGGTTTTTTTTTTGTTTGAAAACAAATGGGAGTGGAATTCATAGTTTAAGGCTCATTTACAAGCTTGGCTGGAAAGAAAATCAAGCAGAGTATTGTTTAATTATAGAGTAATTAAGTAGATCTTTTAGTTTTGACAGATATTTATTAGTTTTGCACAAATTGAGGAAAAGCTTCTCTGTGATTGCTTTGTTTTTGTTTTGTTTTTGTTGGACTACTACTTGAATAAAATGTGGCATATAATATCAATTGATGAACATACTGAGTGCATAGGTTTGAGAGTGGTTCTTTTTTTTTTGTTCCTTTAGCATTTCCTATTTCACTAGGATATCAGATCAACTACTATATTTCAGTGTCACTTAAAAACATTGCATTTATTAGGTTCAGCGTTGCCACAGTTTTTCTAAGACTTGTTTATACTGGTGTTATATAATGGTACAATAGTTTAATGGTTTTAATGGAGTTCATAAAACCTAAGTTGACCTACAGTTATTTTATAGACATGCTTTCATGCTGCACACCCTGTAAATGTCCGGACTTTTACATCATTACGTTAGCTGCACATTTCGTACCTCGTGATTAGTCATTATAAATCATGGCTGTAGCTAAGTAGGAACTGCAAGCACTTCTGCATTCAGACATCCATTAAAATTGTAAACCATTCGAACGTGACACTAGTTTCTGATTAGATCTGATGCTGAACCCAGAGTTCACATTAATACAGTTTGGTAGGTTGATTTGTACATGGGGTTCAGTCTCAGATGTGAAGCTTATTAAAGTCGGTGGCTCTTGTGTTTTTAAGAAGCTGATTACTTGCCTCAGCAGTATGGTTCAATGGTTAGAAAAATTGGCTTTTATTCAAGGATATATTATTGTTGTTTAATTTGTTCTTCTCTGTATTTAACTTATCTGTATAGCTTTGGCAGGTGCTAACCTCTAGTTAAGATTTTAACCGACAACCTTTTTTCTAAAAGCGTTTAGACTTTGCAAGTCAGAATAAATCTCCCACTTTTGCTTACTGTTATCTACATGCAGTGATTTGTTACAGGACCTTAATTAAAGCTGCATGGTGTACCCTAATACTTCACAGACATTGCCACAGGCCACTTGTGAGAGCCCATAAAACCTGACTTGTGTTTGGAAACTCCAGGTTTGCTGTCTCTGTTCTGGAATGTAATACTTCATGTTGTTTATTGTAATTGGTCCACTTGGCCTTTTTCTGACGCAACTCATGTTGTGTTTGTGTGTGTGTGTGTGCGCACGTGAGTGTGTGGCAGTCTGAGACTGAGAGAACAAATTTGCTTGCCTAGTGTTTGAGAAGCTACATTTGTTTGTAAATAGATGTTTCAATGACATAAAATTCCTACCGGAATATAGAACTGTTCTCACCATATCAGAAACAGGCTTCCGAGAATTTTCAGTGAGTGCATACAGCTGTTTAAATGCGTCACATCTCCATTTTCTTTAAATAGGTGTTTCTCTAATGTTCACACTTAGACCTTAGTTACTTTTACTTAAACAATGTCTCATCTGTGTAGTGTTGTACTGTGAGGTTTGTCAATGAGGATGCCTTTAAATTTGGCAAAAACATCTTCAATCACTGCTATTTCCCAATTAGCTCAACAATCAGTTCCATTCATTATAGCAAATTATTCTGGAAACATTGGAATTCTCTGGTAATTGTGGATTTCTGCACGTATCGCACCTAGAATGATTTGGTCTAAATCGTGAAACTTATAAATGCTCAATAATCATTATCCTCATCTTTAGCTACATCAATTTATATAAACTTGTTAAACTGGTGATGAGACAAACATACTCAAGGAACAATCTGCCTAGTTTTGAGTTTTGGGAAGATGGGAGAAAACCAGAGATCATACAAAACACAAAGATAACTGGAGTCCAGGAATCCAACTGCACCACTGCGCCACCTTAAAAATTATATATATAATACCACTAATAATACTACTACTAAGTCTTTACTAGTGCTGGGCAACGATTAACATTTTAATCACACTGTTATGCACAAAATTCAATAATGAATTCAAAAGAAGTGTTACTTTACTGCTTACGAACAAAAGTGAAATAATATTTGGTTTGCAAAAACCTAAAACAAATAAGGTGGTTTACACAGTAGCAATTATATTATTTAATTTAATAAAATATTTAATTTAATAAATAAATTTGGTTTTATCAACTTCATCGTCTGAAGGAGATTTAAAATGAAATTTCCATTTAAGAGTTTAATGTCCTCGCTAGTTCTTTTCTGTTCCATATTGTGTGAGCGCTGCAGCAGTCTCAGCCCCACCCCAAAGCTCTCATTGAGACATGTGAGGACGTCTATCCCAAGTCAGTACTGATCAACATCCCACCCGTCATGTGACCCATGGTTCGTCTGTATGTGAATTCAGAGCCAGTGAGCAACAGACTTTCAAAATAATAATAATTAATTAAAAAAAAACCTCATGTGATAATAACGTGTTAATCTACCCTAGTCTTAACATATAGTTGATTGAACAACTTATTAAGGTAGGTTAGTTCTTGTGGCTGAATGGGCAAATGCTCCAAAACCTACTGGAAAGCCTTCTAAGAAGAAGTTATTATAACAGTAAAAGGAGACTAAATCTGGAATCAGATGTTCAAAATGAATGTGATGGTCAGGTGTCCACAAACATTTGGCCAAGTGGTGTGTATATGCAATTTGGTGCAGTATTGCCCAATAATGTCTAAGGGGTTTTATGATACTGGAAGATGTAACAAAAAGGGTTTATGTAGACTTTGTTTTCTATCTGAACATACCCAGGCAGATTATTTTACAAATGGAAGGAATTCTGCACCTTTTCACTTCTCTCACCCAGCAGTGGCCATCCTTCAAAGATCAGCACATGACAACACTAGAATTTTCAAACAGGTTCCCTATGGTGAGAGATAATGAACCGCTAGATTCTGTTACAGTTGATCATGCCGTGTTTGTGTGCCTTCACGTTAGCAAAAAAGCTGAGACAGAAAAATGTTTGTTGGGGTTACTGTAAAGGAAAACAGTCCAAAAGAAACATTGAAACACTTTGCTGTGCAACTAAAGTTTCCTAAAGATCACATTGATATTTCACAGCAATCTGGTAATAAGTGAACTTTTGAACAAGATGTTTTGGAAAAATAATAGACTGCAAGTCAAACCCACATTATAAAACAGCCCTAAAATCTGATCGTTTTCAAAGCCGATGGTAATCATCAAAACACACCTGCGACTCACCTGTGACTCACAAACTAACACATCACAAGTTAGACTTAAGGAATTGTTCTGTCCATAGCCTGATTATTGCATGTTGTTTTGCTTAATTAACAAAGTTTACTGTTTATTCCATTGTGGAAGAATTGTTTTTGTAAATACAATTAATAATTGATTAAATTAGTTATTAAACACAATTTTTTGCATGTAAGGCACAGTGGCTTGGTTACAATAGTTTGGTTACAAAATTGAGATTGGCAGTCCAGTTTCCACCTCCAGCCTGTGGGTACTGTTTGTGTCCTTGTTCTTTGGGGGTTTCCTCTAGATAATCTCGTTTCCTCCTCCATCTTAAAAGACTTGTAAGACTTGTGTGATCTAATAGCTGTAAAGGTCCAGTCTGGCATGCTGACTATGAACTAACACTCAAGACTAAAACCTCTGAGTTGTTGAAACAAGAAATTCAGTTGTATGAGCAGATTATTTAGAACTAAAAAAGAGCAGTTTGTATATGAAGAATGAGCTGAAATATTTTCTAACTGCTCCAACAGACCAGCTAATAAAATATTTCTTTTAGGTTTTTGCCAGTAAAGGCGGTTCCAAACTGGTTCACATTCTTTTTCCATTAATGGACTTTGGCTATTTAAATTTTCTGTTCAATCCTTCTTTTGTGTATTTTTATAATGATAAACAAAATAAAGATCAGATCACATTTTAGAATGTTTTTATGCAGAAAGTCTGATGTCTCCAACTACAGACTTTTTCACACAACTCTAAATCCTGCACGTGGATAGATTCTTGTGGCAAATCATGAACGAGGTCTTCATTTGAAGTTTGAGCTTCATATGTAGTTCTCCCAAATAGTTTTGTTAACTACATCAATGTACATACAGCATAAGTTGTCACTTTTACTCCTAGTCCAGCTGGCTGACTCCGGTTTCAGTTCTTACAACAGACTCACACTCATTTCAGTTTCCATTCACCCCACCATCATTAGCCCATTAGTACCACACCGTCTGGAATGAAATCAGAACACACACCTCTACCCAAACAGAAAGATCTTTGTGATTGCTGCCAGATAAGGTTTTTACCCTTCCTATTTCATATACGCATGTTCCACTCTGCCTTCAGGCTTCTGTTCAACGATCAAGTGTATTATCCAGATAAAATTAAATCATCAATTCAATGGAAAATGCTGTTAACGGGACACTTGAGGCTTACAAAATAGCTATATGTGGGCACAGCCAGCACCACCATCAGTTTCCCCCTTCCCCTCATACACAAACACACACTACCAGGCTTCTCCTGCCTGTGAGAAATTCGCCTGCCTCGAGTCTGCTCTCAAAAATTTAAAACAGTTCACCTTGTGTTCTCTACAAATTGCAGAGTGGTTAGGACACTATAGGACCACTGTTTATTTTTATTTTTTTCACCACAATCATAAATAAATTAGATGACTCTAGTAAGATACTTGTTGTCCTGTTACTTAGCCCAGTAATGATCACATCTGATTTATGTACCTATATTTCTGAAAACACTCTTTGTGTCTAGAGCCTGAATTACTTCTGCCATAAAGGTTGAAAGAGATTTGCAACATTGCTTCTTGTCTTTTTTTTGTGAATGGAAGTTTATTTGCAGTACAGTATGTGTTATTGACTACAGGACTATATTCAAGAAAATGAGAGCACAATAAAATGCTTCTGATAATCTGAGACGCTGTGGATGTTAAAAATGTGTTGTATGGGAATGTGACTTCTGGGAATGGGGTACATTTATAGCATCATTCTCACTGCTGTTTTCTCCACAGAGAATACATACTCTAAAGAGTTTACTGTTAACCTCCCAATAGCTGACACTGCCCTGTTTTCTTTCTTAACATACTGCACTATATTTATTTATTTGCAGGACAAAGTTGTATTATTTTTTTAAAATATAATGTAGTGTTTCTGCCATTTTTAGAGTTACATCAGCAATGAACTGAATTCTGTCTGTTCTTTTCTGTACAATGCTGGACGTTTCAGTGACTTATCTACTGTTAGTGCTTTGTTGTTTATATCTGTTTATATCTGTCTTCACACAGTGTTTTGTTGATGCTGTGTTCCTGAAATTGGACAAAAAAAATGGATAATGGGTTTATTAACAGAAGAACACTCCTGTACAGTATACTCAAATCATACATGGAAAATGTTCTAGTGTTCCAGACCTCAGCAGGAGTGTTTGGTTGAAGGATTGGTTCGAGGCATTTATATGATTTTGGCACCAGTGCAACATAAACAAACTCAATCCTGCAACCTACTAATACTTTCTGATCCTGATCCAATACAGTCTATCTATACCAAGATTGGAAATATAATGTATAAGTCAGATTGTTTGCATGAACCTATCCATAGATGGGTTTTCCTTGTTTTTACTAACATTTTAGTTTTTTCAAAGTAACTTTGGTGACAGCTTTGCACACTCTTGGCATATTCTTATCAGCTTCATGAAGCGACCAGCTGGGATGCTCTTCCAACCAACTAGTTGTTCTTCCCACGCTGTGCAACCTCTAAATGAAATCTCCTTTCTGCGGGAAAACTAAAGCACTGCCATAAATTTCACTACATATTTATTTGTTATAGAAAAAAGAAATCAAGCCTTGTATCTTGAAAAAGTCATTAAAAGTGTTGTTTGTTTGTTCAGCTGGAGCATGTGTCCAAGACAATGACATTGATGGAATGTTAGAAAAAAAGATTTGGAACCAGAGTAGAACATTAACTGAGGCCCTTGTGTTATGATATTTAGTTTGTCATTTCTCATGTTGATCTGTGACGCATGAGCTGAGAAAGGAAAGAACTGGGGGAATTTTAGAGTAGAAATTATAGAAGCAGTGTGTGAACGTGCATTTTGCGCATGAAAAAATGTTGTACGTGCATTAGCAACAACGACAAGCCATAAATCACGTTAACACATGATGAATACCTTCATGTCAAGTGACATAAAGTGACTAAAAATATAATGTTTAGGTGAGTTAAATTAGAAAGACAAATGCCAGCCAAAAATAAAAGAGATCACTCATAGAGCAAAACGGCTACTTACTCTCAGCCTCTGGCCTTTGGAGTATGTGGCAGGGAATATGCGTGTGTGTGTGTGTGTGTTTGTGTGTGTGTGTGTGTGTGGTGTGTTTTCTCAGCACACTTTGCTTTTTACGGCTCATCATTTGAGTCCAGTGCAAAAATGGTACTGCTATAATTGCCTTACGTCACTCAACTCCTGTTTAACTTTGTAGTAGATCCTGTTATATATAGTAATGACAAATCAAGACACAGTTCAGAGATAGACAGCGGGTGATGATGGCTCTCATTAAGCGTATGACATGCTAGGAGAGGATCCTGTGTATGAATGCTACCATGCAAATTCCCTGTTAAATTACATTCAACACTTAAATATGCCCATGACATATTGTGTAAGTATGTCAGTGCAATCTGGGGTAAGAGAAAGATAAAAGAATGAAAATGACACTTATAAGAAAACACTTGTAGAAAATATTTTGTTAATATCACATATTTTAATAACATTTCACTCTAGCATATATGCATATGCACAGTTCGCATAGTGTTGTTTACCTCACTTACATATTGCCTGTAGATATGTATATGGCCATGACTGTAAGCACTGTGTCCTCCCCTTCTCCTCCCCTACAGCTGTCCTGTAGCAAGCATTTATTTAAGGGGGCTGATACAGGGGGCCTGGTATGGTAACTGGAAAGATGACTGGTCACAGAGAGAGGGAGGGACTTACCATGAGTGGAGAGATGTGGAGGGAGTAAGCAGCTATAAAAGACTCTGCTGGATGTGTTCTCGCTCATGTTGAAACAACCCGGACACAGAGACACTAGCAGCAGAAAACACGGTGTCTCAGAAAACAGACTTCCGATACACTAGCTTTTGTGGAGCCAAAAAAACGAAGATTTGAGGACTGAGAATTATCAACAAACGAGGACATAAATCATCTTGAAGTGTGCTGTGATTTGGGAGTGTTGCAATTTGTTAGTAGACATAAACTCTTTTGGAGTGGCAAGAGGAAAATCAAAGAAAATTCACTCTGGAATCTTTAAAAAGTGAAAAGGGGAGAGAAGAAGCAACTAGTGAATCTCAAAGGATAAACACACAGCATTTCCCATCTCCGGCAATGGCTGTACGTCCAGTGGAGACAATGGGTTTCAACATTCTTCCTGCACACTTGATGGCTTCTGCTATGGAAGAGTTCCCACAGCAGCTCCCTGTACCCAAGGGCCCAGCTCGGGGCCGCAGTCGTCCAAAGCGACCACGAGAAGCCCGCTTCAAAACTCAGCCAGTAACCTTCGCAGAGATTGCAGAGGTGGAGGAGGAAGGAGCTTCGCCACTGGAGGAGGAGAGAGCACGGCGCTCCTTCTTGCAGTCACTAGAGAGCCTGAGGAGAAGCACACAATCTCTGCAACATACAGGAACCACACAACACGGCAGAACCAGCACACCAACACAGGCCAGCCTGGACTCAAGTGACTCAGACTCAGCCCAATGAGAGAGAGAGAGAGAGAGAGAGAGAGAGAGAGAGAGAGAG
>JAOTRN010000009.1:12293892-12308131 GCA_028566695.1 Bagroides melapterus
GTGTGTGTGTGTGTGTGTGTGTGTGTGTGTGTGTGTGTGTGTGTGTGTGTGTGTGTGTGTGTGTGTGTGTGTGGTGGTCGTGGGGTGTAGGAGTGGAATCGCATTCAGGGTGTATGTATGTGTTATCTGTATGTATATCCATTTGTATATATTATTCATATTCAAAACAACTCTATGATATGTCAGATGTTAAATTCACATAAAAAGTAACAACATACAAGGTGTTAGTTTGTTTTCTCGACATTTTATTCATTTAGGTTGGTTTGACTGTTTTACCTGTCATCGTTTCTTCATGTATAATGTCATACCCTGTTATGAACATGCGTAACATTTCACCCTGTAATAAGCTGTAACTGTCAGACTGTTTTAGAAATTCTTACGTGAAAAAAGTTTCACACAATTGAGTGGCATGTTATTCATTTAATCTTTTGAATTTGAAATTCGAACTTGAAATATTTAGAGGAACATGAGTGGGAATATTTGGATGAAAAATAGAATTGCTTTTACGTTTAATCATAAAGCCTGGTTGCTCTTCCTAATTTTATAGAATTCTTTACTTAAATTATTCAGGAGCTAGTGTATGTATATTAATGCAGGTGAGGGGTTTTTTTTTTTTGTTCCACTTGTGGAACAAATTTGCTGTTGATGAATTGCCTCACTCATTAACACATCACTTCCTGACAGCTTCTTAGGTCAGTTCTTCTCTGTTAAAATGATCTTTGAAGACACAGAATGTGCCAGAAAACTTCATGAGGTCATGCTGCCAGGTTGTCACATAGCTATGCTGAAAAAAATGTCTCACTGATACACTTCCCATGGATTGCTGGTTATAGGAGAAATTTGGCATTTCCTGAAGAGCCCACTCTTTTCTCACGATTCGATGTTATCTGTTGGCTCAATTTGCCTCATGTAGGCAGAATGATCGCTGTATCTTGAGCAGGGGTCTCTGTGTCCTTTCAGAGAGCCCTCATCACTTCCTTGGGAAGGAACCTTCATCACCCAGACAAGGACAGCGTGTCCTCTCTGAGCCCACGTAGCTGGCCGTGGCTCAGGGCTGCTGCGATTGGGAACGCTCAATCTTTAGCAATGGCTCAGTGTTCTCTGAGTCGCTGTGATGCTTCCTGTCTCTGGGCTGCTGCTCTCCTTTGCACCCGCGGGTCCAGGAGGGCGATCGGACGTAACCGCCGTGAGGGAAACGAGGCAATGGTGGCTGATGATCTGAAGGATGAATAAACCCAGAGAACTCGTGTTTATTCTTTTATCATTTTCCTCATGTTGAACTTTATCTTAGGGCTGATGAATTTTCCCAGTCATGTCAAATTTAGGCCAGAGATCTACAGAGATTTGAGGTTTTCTTTTTTCACTAATGCTAGAAGCTCACTAATCAGCACAGTTTCAGTGTTCTCTTATTCCATCATTCCTGACCCAACTCCTCCAGTTACTGAGTAGCTCATGAACTAAAATGCTAAAGGAGGTGATGGTGTAACCTCAGCTAAACAAATAACGCAACCGTGATCTCAAAACACAAAGCCTGTCTTGTGTTTCTGATAATGCTGTGAAACAGAAATATTCAGCATGAACACATTTGTGCACTTTTGCTCAATACTTCAAACCCATGAGCTTACAGATGGGAAATATTAAGCAGATTTTTAAAGAAACAAGAGAAAAATAAACTTTAAACACATTGCACTCTCAATGTGTAAAATCATTTCCGATCATGATTTATGATATAGTCATAATATTCACAAAAGGTAAGCATACCAAAGTAAATTAAATAAATTAAATAATAAATTGCTATCTAATTGCTTTCTATTCTATATTGTACATTGTAAAGTAAAAAAAGCAAAATTGCTACTCACTTGCTGGCAATTCATTGTGATTCTCTTCATCTGAATCAGCAAACACTTCTCCCAGCTCTTGATCAGACATGTCAGTCAGCTCTGTCAGGTCCAGCAGATCAAAGTGAACCTCTAGAGACGACACACTGCTCAGCGGTTCTGAAAGATGATGAGACACATCCGTGAGAAACCATGAATAGACTCAGTAACATGGATCGCTAACAATAATCAGCAAAACCACCAGTAAAAAGAATGTTCAGTGTGCTTCTGTTAAATCTGACTTAATGAGATTGATGATATATTTTCCCCAAATAAACCTGTGTTCCAGCTAGGTTAGTATACTCTTGCTCTCTGATTAGAGTTTTGTGGTTGCAGTGATCATAGTGGGCTCTGTTGGACACTCCCACTTACGCCGTCTCTCTGCGGTCAGGACCTGGCTGCAGTGGTGCCCGGGAGTCCCGACATGCTCTCCTGCAGCATTGTGAGACACCTCAGTAGTGAGACTGGCAGAGCTGGATGACTTGAGAAGTTTCTGAAAGTCTTTCTGTCTGTTGAGCTCTGCAGACAAAAAAACACAAAAACAAACTGAAATGCTTATTTAGGATTTATTGAGCAGAACATAACCATTTGTTGATGTTGCTGCTGGTTGAGAAGATTGCCAGCAGCATCCCTGTAGTGAAAGTCTGCACTTGGTTTTCAGAATTAAGAAACGTGATATACCTCTGTTTCACAGTGAAGTGATACAATTGACCGCTGGCTATTGATTGCTTTGAGGGAGATACCACAACAGACAGGTGTTCTGTTTCATTTGAACTATTACTACTCTTATGTGAGAAAACAGATCCATTTGTTCCAGGGGACTCCTCCTCTTTTCTACAATGCCTCTCAGAGAAACTACATATGCTGCGTGAGTGGGGCAGCTATTTAACAAGACAGTGTGTTACTATGACTGCTTTATTTCTCTGCAGTGTGCAGAGCATCCTTCCTCTACCCCAAATCTCTCATTATAATACATTACCTCCTCACACTACCCACACACAAAAAAGTCGGATACAGTAGAGTCGGCCATTAATAATTTTAACAAAGCACCCAATTCAGTAGCTACTGTATCTAGATCAGATCGATAGATAGATAGATAGATAGATAGATAGATAGATAGATAGATAGATAGATAGATAGAGAAAGAGATAGCGAGAGAGAGTGTGAGAGTTTGACATAATTGTATTTGATGATTTGAAGATAATTTAAAGAATAATGGACATTAAATGCACTACAACCATTTCATCATATTCACCTTTTCAGAATCAGTTCATAAGCATGTACACCAGCTGTCCATGTCACTGAACCAAACAGTCTGAACGCTGGCTTTTTCTGCATGTCTGTCTCATGTGCAAGAAACAATAAAAAAAGAGCCTGTATGCGTAACAGCCTTACCAGTTCAGAGCAACTCTTCCATTTATTGTGTCTGCATAGCCACATGCCAAGCTGTTTTAAGACAAAAAGGGTGTCTCTTACCTGCAGCACTGGAGTCTGCCTGAGCCTCCATTCAGCCTACACAGCAGCCGGTGCAATGCTGTCTGGCGCTGCAGACAGAGAAGGGAGGGGAAGCGTGAGGCGTAGCCTCCTTCGTCATGATCCCTCTCTCTCTCTCTCTCTCTCTCTCTCTCCCTCCTGATTTTCCCTCTTTATACATGCAGCCATATCCACATATCCCTTGTCTTTGCAGCATGCACAGCACAATGGCAAAGAAAGACAAAGGGAAAAAAATGCAGTTGCCATCTGTTACAAAGCTCGTACAAAGGAAAGAAACTAAAAGAGGACCCAGCAAGAGGCTTAAAGCATCATAAAGGCCTGTTTAGCTATTGAAGGTGGGACAAAGCATTATCATTACCTCTGTTGTAAATAGAATACTGAGCCTTCAGATTATGTGAAATAAGAACTATTATTGAAGGGCATGTCTGAATCTTATAAATATGATTATCTCTCAAATGGAGCTATTGTAACAATAGGCCAATTTGCTGAGTAAACAGGTGAAACAAAATACTTCTCTTTTCTCCCCTTCTCTTTTCAAAGGATTTTGTTTTCTGACAAAGATTCTCCCTGTTAAGAGTCCTGCAGCTATAATGAAATAGCTTTGTTTTGATTGCTGGGTACAAACTTAATCTAACAGCAATCATATAGATTCCATGACGATGGCTAAAAATTGGTGCCTTAATGTATCTTGTTCACTAACCATCCACTTTATTAGGAACACCTTTATTCATGCTACTTTTAAGCAGCCAATCACTTGGGAGCAGTGCAACGCAAAAAAAAAATAATAATAATAAAATAAATAAATCACACATATACTGTACAGGTCAAAAGCTTTGTTTAATGTTGGTATCAAACATCAGAATGTGGTCTTTAAGCTGAATCACCTTGAAAATTAGAAAGATAAAAGAAAATCCTGCCTGTGTTCTGAGATGATGTGAATTGTATAATAACTCAAATAAGCACTCTTTACAAATGTGGTAAGCTGCAAAGCATATCAGCCAATTTAGAGGAATGTGAGGCTATCAAGGACTTACCCACCCTGGACAGTTGATGATTGGAACAAGACTAATTTGACTGAAAAGAACACAAACCGAAAATTAATTGGGGGTTCTTCCACTGCTTCTTTATTGAAACTAAAATACAAGAAACATAAAACACAGCCCGACGTGTTAGATATTTGTGTTAGTTCCACAAGTGATGTGTGTAAGGGGGCAAGAACTTTGACCAAACACTAAACAGAAGGGAGGCACTATTTGTTTTAAAGAAAACGTAAAAATCATTTAAGATCGTTACAGTATTATAGACAATTATTACAATTATTAACACATCACAGTGGCATCTCATATTAATCTGAATATTAAAAATCATCATTTTCTACATACAGAGAACACGTGCACAGTTAAAAAACACCGTAAAACGCGAACATCTGCATTTCAGAATCAGCTGCATAACGCTCCCATGTCACCGACAGACTCCATAGCCCGCGCGCATGCGCGAGAAGGGGGCGGAGTCGTCAGGAAACTGAATGGCTGTTGTGGCTAACTAGCTAGTCAGATGGATGAAGAGAAACGGCAAAGCGCTCGTTTCAGGGTACTAAATAAACGCAGATGTCTACAGTCCGATTTTTAATGGGCTTAGGAACTATATTTATGCCTGAACCAGTGTCCTCTCTTGCCTAGCTTGTCCTCCGTAGCCACTTGCCCATTGAGTCTCTGCTTGGAGGAGTGGGAGAAGCCGTTAGCCCTGCTCTCATTAGGCACTGAGCTAACCACACAGCTAACCTCGCTAAGTTAGTATGCCTTCTGATTTCATAGCTCTTCTAAGTACGGATATCGACCTCAATTCACCCAAATCTTTGTATTCCAAAGGTAAGCATGTTGTCCTTAGGGATATTTTATTACACAGTTTGTTCGTGAATAGTCTAAACCTATTTAGGAATGTATTACTATGGTAATATTTAGCCTCTGTGAGCAGCTAGTTAGCTAGCTAGCTGACTGTAGCTAGGCAGTGCGTGTGAGCGTGTGTGGTTGTGTGTGTTGCCTGACGGCGGCGATGTGTTTTTGTTTTCTTACACTTCAGTGCAATTTGTTTCGGTGACAGCTTCGCGCCAGCTGTGCCGTCCTTCACTAAGCTCAAGGACTTCTGTTTACTATTTAACCTTGAACTGAGATGACATGAAAGAGACATGCGTGTTGATTGTTAGTTTAAGAAGTATACATTTCAGATTATGAACAACTATTTAGGTTGCAGACTTGTGTTTGTTTCAGTCCGTGACTTGTGGAGCAGCGCCAGCCCTGAAGCTCCACAGCAGTGTGTCAGATCAGAGACACTGAACCCGGCTAGTGTGGGTGTTAGGAGGAAACCACAATTGGCGTGAGAGATTTTTGAATATGTCCTTTTGACAATACTTTAAAATAGCTTTTTAATTGTACTTTTTGTCACTTCTGAGAAAACGATTAAACATTTCCGATGACACATTCCTTTACTGGTCTTGTGGTTCATCCAATGGAATGCTCTCTAGATAAATGTCCCTGTATGTTTCTCTGTGTCCCACCTCTCTGGAGGCAGCAGTGTTGCCTCATGCATTTTTTGGCTTTTTGTCCTCCCAGTCCTCCAAAAGGTTGCACATTATCCATTTTATAAGCCATACTGTGATTGGGAGAGAAATGGTTGGAGTTTATGCATTTCACACGTATGGAACACTTTTTGGACAAGTGTTGTATAAACTTATTTATTTTTATAAATAAGCAGTTAGTTCAGGTTCACTGATTTATTTGAGCAAGGGTTTTCTATGGGTGCTGATATTTAGTATAACAGCACTGGTAAATATGACAGTTTGTATAACTCTGTTAAATTTACAATTCTAACAGCAGTTCATTACATTGAAGCCACTACTACATTTTGTCATGCAGCATCCTCTCCAGCTGTAGCTTCTATGGGAGCTATTTTTATTGCCGGAGCAAAACAAACAAAATATTTGGCCATATTTTGTCTGAAATTGCGTCTTTATAGAACTGTTGTGTAAAAGCAGTGTTACTCTCACAGTCCTGCTGATGTAGTAAATGCCTGTGAATCACATGGCTGTGATGTATTCACTTTACCATAACTCTTGCTCATGCAGGGTATTTGCAACCTTTGAGAATGTGACTTAGTCTTTATACACCATTCTTTCTTCTCACATAAGGAAGAGTAAGTAAAAATATAATTTTATCTACTGTTCCGACACGTCAGATGTCTCATAGTAATGACCGTGCCGCTCTCTGTCATCATCGGTGGTGCTGATACTCGGCTGACATCACTCTGTTTAGATTCAGCTAGTTCTGTTTTTTTAGATTTGGCAGGGGTGTGGCATATCTCAAACTCTACTGGCTGTTATGTAAATTAGACAAACACGCGAGCATGCTGTCATTCAAAAGGAAATCCATCGACATGCAGAATGAAATCACAGCTCTCAAGCCATTTAACCAGGACTGCAGTGAAGCCTTAACTAGATCTTGGGTCCATGCGATATGCCAGAATGCCGTTAAGGGAATTACTTTTTCAGATGTTCAGTGTTGCATATTAGTTTAGCCGATAATTGACGTTTTTAAGTCATGTAAGTGGTTCATGATCTGTGTGTTTTGGATTCTTCAGTCTGGAGTAATGAAACATCTTGTTTCAGCTGTAGTGTATGTGACCAGTATTCATGGAAATAAGCATGCTGAACCTAACATTACATTAAGGAAATATGGTGCTGCATGGGTACATCTAATTGATGGAGCATTTTATCCATCCATCCATCCATCCATCCAACCATCTTTCTATCTTTCTATCTTCAGTAACTGCTTTAACATGGTCAGGGCCAAGTTGGGTTTATTGCAGGAAATCAGGCAAACGCACTCCTATATACCTACAGGCAGTTTAGAGTGTCTGCCTCATGACATGTTTTGGGAGGTGGGAGGAAATCTGTGAACCCAGACTGGCACAGAGAGAACATTTACAGCAGCTCAGCACAGACAGCAAACAACCTCCTGTTCAAACCAGAGATCCTGGAGTATTTTAGCTACACTCAGTTGCCCATGTACACCAACTTTTTTCATGTTCCACATACAGCCTGTACTGGCCTCTGATTGCTTAATTTCTGTATTCACATATCCATCTGTTTCCATACTTTTTTTTTGTTTTAAGTTTAACAAGCAAACCGCAATCCTCTATCTGTTTAAGGAAGCATCTGTTAGCTCCTATAAATCTGCCCTTCCCTCTGTGTTTACTTGTCATATTAAACTGTTCTGCAACACTGTAACCCTGTAGCTCTCTAATGCATTTAAGTGTTTGGGTCCTGGGAGACTAGATGAAACATGAGGACAAACTCGGGTTGTATCTCTACGAATCCTTTACATCATATAAAATCCTGAATTTGGCAATAGAAGAAGAATGATACTAAAACATTTATGTGTCTTAATGTTAGGCATAGTATAATGAGCAACTTAATGCTTGCCTCATGATAAGACTGTATTACAAAAGCATTCATTTATTACTCTTAATACTACAGGCACACATGGTGGCACAGTAAGACTCAATATTACTAGTTTACAGCAGGGTTTGATCCTGAGCTTGGGTTACTGTCTGTGTGAAGTTTCGCATGTTCTCTCTGTGTTCGCATCAGTTTCCACCGGGTTCTTCAGTTTCCACACAACCGCTAAAAAACATGCAGGTTGTCAGACTGGCTACGCAAAGGCCCCATTCACACCTGGCATTAAAGGGCATCCTGGGTGTTCAGATGGCAAGTGGACAACACTAACTAAAGGTGTGAACGGGGACAAACTGATTATCCAAACTATATTCAGAGGTGATCTGGGGGCTCACATTTGTAGTGTGTCCACGAATACATCTTGATGCATCCTGGACAGAAACGATGGACTTAACTAAGCAGCTGCATTGTTGCCCTGGCCAGAAAACATGTAATCATTATGAGACTATCAGGAAGTCCCGTTAGAACTCTCTGCCTCTAGGCTAATGGGGTAGTGGTAGAGCTTTCAGCTGCTTTGTCGTCTCATCTTTTATTCATCTTTACGTTTTATTAGCAGACCACTTGATTAAAATGTATGAAGAGGTGTGTACACTTACAAGATATTATTTGTGGGACATTTCTATATGTCTTGGCTGTCCACTTGCCATCACTCACGGTGCATGCCAGAAGTGAACATGACCTAAATTGCCTCAGGTGTGAATGAGTGTGTGAACGGTGCTCTGCAATGGACCAGCGTGTTCCCAGTGTTCCAGAAATGGTGTTCAAATCTTGAAGCAGATCAGGAAAAAGCAATTACTGAGGAATGAATTAATACTGCACGGGGTAATTATTAGAATGGTTCTCTAAATTATGTGAAAACCCTGAGTTCTTCATTTCCACAAGTCTTCATGAAGGTGTCATTTAAACTATTAAAAATCATTGAATGATAAATGTATTATGTTCCTTTAAATGGTTGTGAATATGTATGATTTGCACATTGGAAACACGCTCATGTCCTCCTGCCATCCCAACCCCAGTACCTACAGTCTACTACGCTATCCCACAAAGACCAGCAACGCTGTATGTTTGAACCTCACAAGGACCAGGTCTGAAGTGGACACAACTGTTCACCAAAATAAGGGAGTTGTCCTATTAGAACGGTGAGTTTAGTTATTTGAGTTTAATCACATTTTCCTGAGCTTCACTTCAACTACCTCCTCTACATTGTATTTTGCTGCTAGCGCCTCTGGCACATGCCACATCTAAAGCCTGCTAGTTTTATTTGTCAAAGGAATCAACTGCACAAATCTTGATTGTATTGCCTTATATGCTGATCAGCCATAACATTAGAACCACTGATGGGTGAAGTGAATAACTGATTTTCTTGTAACAGTGGCATTTGTCAAGAAGTGGGATATATTGGGCAGCTAGTGAACTGTCAGTTCTTGAAATTTATTGCTTCGAACCTACCAAAAGTTGTCCAAAGAAAGGCAACTGGTGAACTGGCGACAGGGTCACAGGCATTCAAGGCTCACTGATGCGAGTGAAGGCTATCCGGTCTTGCCCAATCTCTCAGAAGATTTAGCTGCTGAAACAGTTAATGCCGACTATGATATGCCCCATAGGCTTGCTGCATATGGGGCTACATAGCAGCCGATCATTCAGATTGTTAGTGCCCCTGCTAACTCCTGTATACCACTCAAAGCTCCTACAATAGGCACATTTGCATCAGAACAATACAATGGAGCAGTCTGTGGGTGACCAGGTGCACAAAATGTCAAATGCCTGAGGATGAGATGGCACCAGGATGCACTATAGGAAGAACGCAAGTCCTGATGCTCTGGGAAATCTTGGGTCCTGGCCGGGACCACCTAGCTGAACAGAGTTGCAGATCAAGTACACTCCTTCATGGTTACATCCCTAATGGCCGCAACCTCTTTTAGCAGGATATTGCGGTCTGCCTCACTGTAAACATTATTCAGATATGGCTTGAGGAACATGAGTTCACGGTGCTGATTTGGCCTCCAGTTTCCCCAGTTCTAAGTCTGATCAAGTATTTGTAGTGTGTGCTGGACAAACAAGTTACAGGATGTGCTACTAACATCTTGGTGCCAGATACCACAGCATACCTTCAGAGGTCTTGCAGAGTCCATGCCTTGACGGATCAGAGCAGTTTTGTTAGTACATGGATGACCCACACAATATTAAGCAGCTGATTTTAATGTTATGGCTGATTGGTGTATAATGTATGTATTATTAAACATGTAGTGTTTTATAACAGTTATTTAGGCTATTCTCTAACACATAGGATGCAATCAGTTATGGTTGGTTTTAACTGTATTTCTTTTTTTCAACAACCAAGCTCAGGTGCCACCTTCTCTGAATCACATTTTAATTGAACATACTAAGCCATTTAAGAGAAGTTAAATTTCATAATATACAATTCACATTTGAAGTTCAGGGTGTCATACATTTGTGATCGAAATGCCAGTAAGGTTTACAAATACTGTTCATTTCCTAATTAAAATAAAATCATTTAAAATGTTTGAGCAGTCCGTCACTGAATGTTTTCTTTAGTCAGAACAGATCATCCATCAGTTACAAAATATGTGGAAGCTTATGCATTTGCTCTTACAATAATGGTTATTTTTTAATGTTGTTATTACTGTTTTTTGTTTTACGTTGGTGGTTTCACCACAGTTTCAACATCCTCTTCTATCTTATTTGTTTCTGGCAAGAATGATTGTACAGTTTAGCCCTTAGGGAAACTCAGCCTCTAATAAGAAAGTACGATGTACAGACACTGAGGGAAGTGTGTGTGTGGTGTGCACACTGTGTGTGTGCAAGTTTGTGTTACACCTCTCTTTCCATCAGGAAATTAACAGTGTTTGGTCAGGAAGTAGGGTAGATGAAAATGTGACACGTTTGAATTGACACTTGCCTTGCAAGCTTGTAAGTATTCTGGTCTCTTTCCTTCTTGTTTCTAGTTAGACTCAGAGACAGGAAGATGAGCAACAATCTGAAGGTAGCTTAAAGTTAAAACAGATAGCTGACTAGTAAGGTAATGATGCCGAATGCTGAATGCTACTGCATTGCTATGATATTAGAAAAAAAAGTCAATGCAACTCAACATTTTAGAGATTGTAGACAAAAACTGTTCAGATCCTTTTTTGGTTAGCTTAATACACTCACGTAATTCCACCTCACGTGAAGTTCCAACCTCTGTTACAGTTCTGATTCGCAGTATGGCATCAGAGGTTCAGCAAAGCTCAAATCAGCTGCATTTAGCCAATTAGATGAGGGCTTCATGGAGGGGAAGACTTTTATTAGTCACCAGCAGCAAGCAGAGAAATCATGCCAAATGCGGTAAATGAATGAGATCATGCACTAAGTGGTCATGTGGTGTGAACAGTTCTGGAAATGCGCTGGATGTTTTGCACAGTCAAAGAAGGAGAGGAGAACAGTTTGTGGATTGTTAACTGCCGTTTCTCTGTTTTTTTTTTTTTTTTTTTTTTTAAGGTTTAAGGGTTATAAAAAAATAATTATTAATTAAAATTATTTTAATGGAACATTTTAGAGAATCTGAGACGTGTAGAAGGAATGAAATTCACATACAAGTCCCCAGTTTAGGCTTCATAAATGAGCAAATAAATATTGTATTGTTTATGATGGTAGGCATTGATTTTATGAGCTGGGGAAAAAGTACAGTTTGTCAAAATCGGACACTCTATGCAGCAAACACACAAATGTAATTCCTGATAATCTCTTACTTGCTTCTATCCATATTTTGCATATTTCAGAGTCAGTGTATGACCTCCTACCTAAAGAACTTCAGCTTCCTCTAGCCTCACAGGACAGCCACAACATGAGTCAGAAGAGTGGTGGGGAGGCAGGCGCTCTTCCCTCCGCTGCTGTGGCCTCAGGTAGGTTCTTTTCCTAGACATTTTCCTTCAACCATCTTCTCTTTTGTTGCCCTGAAAAAAAAGTGACTCATTCAATCCCCCCCCCGCAAACAATCTTGATTTGTTTCACTATTGCCTTTTGCTCGCTTTTGCGAGATGATTTAACTTGCATGCAAGTGACCTAATTTCCACTTCTAGCCTTCTGCTTTGGTCTTCATTTATTTTGCCAGTCCATCCCTCCAGGTTCATAACACTGCTTTTAATTACATTTCCCAACAGTTTTTCATCCATCTGCATTCCATTCCATTATTTCCCTCAAGGACTGTTTCTTTTTCCAGGTCCTTGTTTTATTTTGGTGGAATTGTATCATTGTAATGTTCATGATATAACCAGATTTAGTTGACTCTAATAAAACCACTAAAATGTTTAAAGAATTTCCTGTTATTGCTCTCAGTGAGCAGGAGTTGTTTCCTGATTTTTGCCCAGACCACTTTCTGGCATGTGCCCACCAAAAGCATGTTGTAGTTAAGGTGACCCCTTAACTAACACTTACTGCTTTTGACTGATTTAACTGTAAGAAATCATTAAGAAAAAGCGTGGACTGTTTTGCCTTATAATGCATTATAAAGCATTTTTGTTTGTAATTAAGGGCTTTTTCTTCTGCTCTTCTCCCTTCTACTAAGAACTAAGAAATTAGTCAGTGCAGTGGTGGAGGGTTATATATGTTTTTTTTTGTTTTTTTTTGTGAAAAAGTTCCTGCTCAGCTGCTTTCTGCTTTGACAGGAATCAGAGCATAAAATGGGGCTGTGCATATAAGTATCTGTTTTGGGGCAATATCTTTTACATCTACCAAATACAAGATGATGAATCAAAGTGAAAATTGCGAGTATTAATGAGACACAAGATTTAATGCTGGCTCTGTGAATTTTTTTTTTTTCTTTTACCAAAATTTGTTTTTGGTACCATGTGCTCTGGTTAACACCAGCATTGATTTGTGCACAAAATGACTCATTGACCAAAATTTGCTGATATTGACATTGGCTGACCTTTGACCAGCACTTACTGCTCTTTTGCTGTCATTTGTCGTTTTTATTCCAGGGAGTTCCCTCTGAAACAGGGAGAGTCTGCTTATAAAATGGTCTGCAGTTCTCTGCTTCGTAGGTCAGAAGCTTGTTTATTCTGTCTCCATGGCTATGCTCAGTCCCAACCAAATCCTCCAATTGGCATGCATTAGCTGACATCTGAAAATTATAATTGGAGCCCATTTGTTTTGATAGGCTGTGTAGATCAGTTCAGCGGCTAGTTATGCCATAGCAACTGTACATGCTCTGTATGCCTTACGCATGTTTACATGGCACAGGATTTAATCTTTTTAACATTTAGGACATAGACTGTAATTTATGATAGAATTACATGCAGTAATAGTAGTAATCTAATTTATGATAGAATGACATGCAGTAGTCATTGATGGCTAGACAGGAAAAGAAAAATCATGGATTTTTTATAAATGATTGACCTGACATTATTGCTATGTTTTTAATTTGGAAAAATTGGCCTAAGGGGTTAGGGCAAAATCATGCAAAAATTGCACTGCTTGATCGGGACTGCTAGCCAGTTTTGTAGTAACAAGCATTATTAACTCTCTGCATTGTGCACACTACAGATGCAGCCACCGCCTGTGTTGTCTCATCCTCCCCTGGAGGGCACAGCAGTGCTTCTTCCTGTCCCAGCATGCACTGTGCTACTTCAGCTCCAGAGCAGTCTTCCAGGCTCCACTGTCTCCCTGTCGAGGTTCTGGGAGCGGAGCCTGGTTCGGCTTCTGGTATCAGTGGGACTGCTGGGAATGATGGTGTCGGAGCAGCAGCCCATCAGAGCCAGATGACGCCCTCAAAGCGACGCACTGTACTTAACATCTCGCCGCCTCCAGAAGACCTGCTTGACGACAGCCGCATGTCCTGCCAGGACGAGGTACCACTTAACCCAGACTCCGAGCAGAGCGGCAGCATATGGATGGACGACTCTGTATCAAACTTTAGCATGCTGAGCAGCAGTTCATATAATGACAACACCGAGGTTCCTCGGAAATCCTGTAAGAGAACACCCCGCCAGAGGCCAGGCCAGAAACCAGTGGCCAGGGATGAATCAACCATGGATGTGTTTGATGCTGACAGCGCTAAAGCTCCACACTTTGTACTTTCACAACTTGGCTCTGAAGGAAAGGGAACTCTCAAAGGGAGGCGAGTTGAATTTTGAAAATTTTCTGTAAAATTCCTGTGTAAATGTTTTGCAGCTTAGTTCTTTAAAATCTAAAAGACCACTTTTTTAAAAAGACCACTAAGCTGAGTTTGGATAGGGGTCAGTTGCATCAGCTGAACTATACTTTGATTATGAGTGATGGTATAGAGCAGGGGTCTTCAACTAAATTTGCTCGAGGTCCAGTAAATAAACCTTACTTACCAGCAGAGGTCCAAACACTT
>JAOTRN010000009.1:12309313-12322163 GCA_028566695.1 Bagroides melapterus
TTAGTAAATTTTGGATGTTTGACGTTTGTTTATTTTATTATGTCTAATGGCTTTGTGGTCCGGATAAAACCATCTCGTGGTCCGGATTCGGACCGGAGTCCGCCAGTTGGTGACCCCTGATATAGAGTCAGTTCTAAACCATAATCTGAAAGTAGTTAGTTTCGTTGATTTCTCTCAGACTCTCAGTTTTATCATGACACTTTCGTTGCTTGTGATGAGTCATTTAATAGCACCACCGCCTTTTCTGAACCTAATCTTGCCATTTTCTACTAATAAAAATAGCTAGATACTTCATAGTCTTATGATCTTTGGGCCTTGTGCATCAGATGTATTCTTTTCTGGCCACAATCTTCAGAATTGCTTCCACGTACACACACATTTGTGCAACAGATTCCATGCATGGGAAGAACACTGACGTAACTTGCCGTTGTTCTGTGTCTGGCCCAAGTATCTTCCATAACATGCTAGGTTTTAACAAACAGGATCACTGTGAAAGCTTGGTTATATTGCGGTCATCTTTATTAAATAAAATAAACAATTATATTCAGGTATTAACTGTGGCTACTGGTTATCTTGGTGTTTCCAGTGGGCATATTGATTTTGTTTTGTTCGATAATGATCTTTGTTATTTTTCAGTAGCACCCTGGAGGTGTCTGGCAGCCAGAAAGGTGGAATTCTCTCAACACAGTATCCACAAAAGAGTGAGGGGAAAGAGCTAAAGATTCTGGTACAGCCTGAGACACAACACAGAGCACGATACCTTACAGAGGGCAGCAGAGGATCTGTCAAAGACCGCACACAGCAAGGCTTCCCCACGGTCAAAGTAAGTAGTAACTTATTTTTTTCTTTCTGCGTTATAACGTGAGCAACTTTAATTTCAACTAATTGCGAACATAAATGTTCATGGATATACTGTTGTCTTCTTCTAGTTAGAAGGTGTGAATGAACCAGTTGTTCTTCAAGTGTTTGTGGCTAATGATGCCGGACGTGTAAAACCTCACGGCTTCTATCAAGCATGTAGAGTGACAGGACGTAACACGACAGCCTGTAAAGAGGTGGATATCGAAGGGACCACGGTTATTGAAGTGAACCTTGAGCCGAGCAACTCCATGACTTTAGCGTAAGAATTTTCTTATTTTGTTACTTACTTGATTTCTTTTTCTCTGGAATAATTTCTTGCTGAATCTTTTTTTGAATTCTGCAGTACTGGAATTAAACCAGGGTACATTTTTACCTCTGCAGAGTGGATTGTGTTGGGATACTGAAATTGAGGAATGCAGATGTTGAAGCCCGAATAGGAGTGGCTGGTTCTAAAAAGAAAAGCACTCGGGCTCGTTTAGCATTCAGAGTTAACATCCCCAGACCAGACAGCTCTGTCCTTTGTCTTCAGACCCTTTCTTCACCAATCCTCTGTAGTGAGTATTTTAAATATTTAGTTTACTAGACTAAATATGTAGTTTACTAGCTAATATTTTATATATTTTATATTAATTTTTTTTAACTACTGTACAGCCCAACCTGCTGGAGTGCCTGAAATTCTCAAAAAGAGCCTTCATACCTGCTCAGTGACTGGAGGAGAGGAGGTCTTCATTATTGGCAAAAATTTCCTTAAGGGAACCAAAGTTATTTTTCAGGAAATTGCCACAGGTATCTGGTGTTGATTCTTGCTTTATGAAATTTTCTTCCAATATTCTATTGTATTAATTTTTGTTTTCGTCTTGAAGTCATATGAAAACAAACCGTTTCTAATTTTGCCTCAGATGATGCCACGTGGCAGGCTGAGGCAGAGATTGACATGGAACTTTTCCATCAAGTAGGTGCCGTTGTACCTAATAATACATTATGTAAACTAGCATGTTTATCAAGATTCTTTTACTTTTCCTATTTCAACCAGAATCACCTTGTGGTAAAGGTTCCTCCTTATCATGACCTGACTGTGACCTCACCTGTGTCAGTTGGAATCTCTGTGTTAACAAATGCAGGAAGAACACATGAGCTACAGCCTTTTACCTATACTCCTATGCCAGGTTTGTCCAGAATTTATTATGTGAATAATGAAATGAAACTTCTCAAATTTCTAACAGCAATTTGCCGCATGTACCATTTTGAGTAGATTGATGGATATCTCTAATTGTATATATTCAGTTATGATCGTATCTTAAGACTTTCTTTTGTCATGCAGAAAAAGTTGATGTTCCTGTGAAGTCAGAATTGTCAGTAACAGCGAAGCCTTGCACTTTTGAAGAGCAGATAAATGGTGTGAGATTCAGAAATATGATAATTGTATGCATTCTTTGGGCTAATCAAACATTTACTGCTTTCGTTGTGATTTTCTCATTTGTTTAATCCCTTTTACATTTCCAGCCATGCAAACTGGCACCAATAGTCTTAACAGTAGCTTGATGGCCCCAATGATATCCATAGTCAAAAGGGAAGAAGTAACTCCAATGGAAATCTCTACAAACTCTGCAGCATCTAACCTTTTTAAGGTTAACTGTAAATTATTTTTAAAATTGAATTTTAATAATAAAATTGAGAATATTACTTTATTAATATTACAACTTTCATTTTTGTTATTTATCCAGCCTGCAGAGGTCCTTAATTCAGACCAACAGATTTTGGAAATTACCACGATTCTTCCTACAAGTAGCAAATCCTTTCCTAGCCCTGTGCCTCTAACATCTGTTGACTCTCAACAATCAGTGCCCACAATGTTTGTACCTCCAGAGCCCCTTACAACAATCCAGAAACAGGATATCCCTTCTACGTCATCTTTTCAAGTCTCCTTGTCAGAAGACACCACAGTTCTTCAGCCTGTACCCCCACAGGTCCCTCAACAGTTCTTGAGGGAGACCCCTGAAACTTTGTCTCCGGAAGACGACAGTCCAGATGGAACAGTAATGGTGGTAGTGGGGATAGAATCTAGGCCTCCCCCTTCCCAACAACCCCAGGTTCAGACCATTTTGCCTCAAGATGAGGTAGCACAGCTGGAAAGAGCTGTTAGGGAGTTGCAAGAACAGCAGCTGAATTCTGTGCTTTACGATTCAAACCCCTCTGCTGAAAACCTCCAGCAACATGTCCAGGAAAACATGAACAGTTTAAGGTTGGGAGGCAATGAGAACACTCTGACTAATCAACAGCAGCAGCAACAAGAACATAATATATTGCACAATCTGCAGCAACAGCATCAGAAAGCTCTAGCTGACCTGCAGCATCAACAAACAGTCTTAAACAATTTGCAACAGCAACAAAATGTCTTGGAGAACTTCCAGCAACAAACTCTTGGAAATCTGCAACAACAGTCACATCAAAAAGTTCTGGAAAACCTACAACACCAGAAGGTGCTAGGGAACATTCAGCAACAAAACTCTTTGGTCAATATTCAGCATCAGAAAGTACTTGATAATCTGCAACAACAGCATCAGCAGAATCTGGAGACACTTCAACAAGAGCAACAACATCAAGAGGTCCTGGAAAGCTTACAGAAACAGTTACAAACAGAACTCTTACAGCCACAGATTCCCATGCAGTGCACACCAAGTTTCCCTGTAGTACAACAGGATCAATTGTCTGAGCATCAAAGCACCACACAGTTAGATGGCTCTTTGTCACAGCCATCTGATAGTTTTCTCCAGAATTCATCCCCACAACCACAGCAGCAAACACTTTTTCAACAGGCTGGGAGGCTACTGAATATTCAGACATCTGGCTTTCTTCAACAGTCACCCTCCCAAGCCTCACCTCCTCAGCAGCTGTTTCAGAGTCACACACCTATTACTGACACCCAGGAACCTCAAACGGGGATCTTTGGCACTCCGAAAGCTACCCAGGTCCAACCTGCTTTATTTTCCAATACAGTGACAATGCTGACAAGCGCTAACGTATCTTCTGAGCAACAGGCTCCCTCCACTACCCTGTTCATTTCTCAGGGTGTACTGCACAGCCAAATAGCATCTAGTAATTCCCAAAATCAACAACAGCAACAAATAGCTTTTCTCACGCCGATGGAAACGTCAACCTCGGCAACCCAGTCAGTGTCACTCTTCCAGGGACAACCCCAGATGTCCACTCCAATGGAACAGCACTCGTCCCAGTCTCAGCAAATACCAACACCCCAGCAAGCTTCCCTATTCCAGAATATTTCTACGATATCCCAAAATCCTGGTCAGCAGCAACAACAGCCTGGCTTACTGTTCTGTGCTACTCCTGTTAATCCACAAGACCTCCCTCCGACGCTTTTGTTCAGTACCCAGAACCAAGGTCCAATAAGTGGCAGTACACTGCCCCAAAATATCTTTCAAGACCAGCAACCCATGCAGGTGGTCCCAAGCCCTGGTAATATAACAACAGACAATTCAGCAAGTCAGTCTACAGTCTCTCCATCACAGTCAACCCAAAGTCCACAGATTCTTTTTCCCCAAGCCAGTGTGGTGACCGTGTCTCCACAAGATTCAACTGAGCCTATGTCTTTTCAAGATGAGACCTCTGTTGTGGGTCACTCGACTTCTGGTATGCCCACAACCCAGCCTGGACTCTTTCAGGACCAGCAACCTATGCAGGTTGTCCCAAGTGCTAGCAGCTGTGCCTCTGTCCCTTCCACAGACCAGGGCACTGTTAATATTTTTTTGCCACAGGCAGCCATTTCTGCACTACAAAGTGGTGTGGGAACTCAAGATTTACCTCAAACTGCTACAGCAACTGCCATTTTTAGTGGCCAGGGTGGAGTGGCAATTGGAGGGTTGCAGAGCTCCTCTGCCACATCCAGTCAGCAGGGTCCAGAATCACTTTTTCAATCAGCTTTAGGAGGAACCCTCAACCAGCCTGGACAACCAGGACAAACAGGCCTATTTATTTTTGATATCCCCACTGGTAAGTTCACTTTATGATTGTGCCACTAATAATTTAATCTTATCTGGAAAGGGCCAGTGTGGGTGCCGGTTTACATTTCAAACATGCAGAAGCCACTATTGGTATGAAAACCAGCACCCACAAAGGCCCATTGCCGATAGGTTTGACACCCCTGAAATCAATGATCGTATTATTAGTGTATTTTTGAGAGTCTCACCAAATCTACTTTTTTGTTCTGTTTGCCAGAATGTGGTCCGTTATTAACCCCTCCTGGTCCCGTGTTGCCGGACCAGCTTGTCACCATGGGGCATCCTAGATCAGATCACAACCAGAACCAGCTCCAGACCAGTGCACAGATTCATAGTTTACTAGACCAGTCCAACAACCTCAGCGAAAAGATCGATGAACTACTAGAACAGTTTGAGGAACAAGGGAAGACACTTCCCAGGGACTTCTTAGAACAGTAAAATACATACAAATGCCACTTTGATAAGTCTTTGTGAGGTCAGTTTTTAACTCACAGACACGAGTGACTTGGGCAACTTTGAAGGATCTGAATTTTTAAAGCCTTTAATACTTGTTAAATGGATTATGTAGGCTGTTACAGGTGGGTATAATCATGGAACCAAATAATTGGGGCCAATAAAATGTTTTGTCAAGTCAGTGTTGTGATCTGTCCTGGCATTTCATATTTTGGCGATATATGTCATGTTGACAAATTCCGTCACTTGTTCTACATTACCATCTTCCATCTGTCTAACAGAAACTGACTCAACGTATCTAACAAAACTGTTGTCAATCTGATGTAATACATTGGACTAATTCGTTCTTTGAATTTTTAGATGGTGTGTTTAGCACTTTATTGCGTTTTTTGAAGTGAGTTACATGCTTTTTAGCTTTCAAACCATTTGTATCCATATTTGCCTCTTTTTTATAGTCTTTCCCAAAAGATCCTCCATTTTGTACCAGCTCAGTCATACTTACACTCCATTTTCATATTAATCTATATAATGAGCCATGGTTACTGCTTTTTTTTTTTTTTTTTAGATGATTGTATGCAGCGTCCTCTTTAGTCTCCTTCCATATGTTATATATAACATTTACTGTATATATTTGTATGAACGATATTTTTGATTGTCATCTAATATATTTTATAAAGAAGTGGTCCATCTTTAGTCATTCCTGTCATGGACATGTTCTAGCACTTGTGTATATGGTTACATAAGGACGATGTGTCCGATGCATACATAAGCTAGCCTGGTGGACTGCCCTAAAACAGACTTAGTGCCAACATATATTATAGAACAAAATATATAGGAAGGTGTTAATGTTGGAATGTAAAAGGAAATGTTACTTATTCATTGGCATTGTCCACAAAATCCTAAGCGGGGATCAGTTTAGATGGAATATTTAGCCTCGCTGTCAGTTTCAGGATCTTCCACCTAGCTATGGATATGCATGCCCATGACGTAGTGTGTATGCTGTGTGTCTCTGTGTGTGTTTTGTGTTTAATAGAAGCAAATAGTGAATTGATATTTGTACTATGTTACATGAGTTTCAATCCATACTCTTCATATTAAACACATTAGATGTACCATTCAATTGGGCACTAGCTACTGGAAAGATTTGTTAATGTGAAAGATTGATCAAGCATCGTTTCATTTCATTCATTTCTTATGTTGAATTTGGTAAATGAAGTTGTACAGGGTTTATTTTTAAACACTTTGGCATAGTGGTGCTACTTTGTTTACATAAACGACATAAATAACCATGATTATATCGACGTTTGGACTGATATTGTTTTTAGTTCCTGCTTTCTCTGATGTAAGCAGCTTATTTTATCTGACTGGGAGATTTTTGTTGATTTTCATTTAGTTAGAGGACAACTTCCATACAATCATAAATGTTTATGGTTTCCCCATGTTTAAAGAAAGAAATCAGCGTTTCCATTTCCAAAAGCACCTTTTGCTTTGACAATGTTATCAAGCAAATCAATTTTGTTTTTAGAAATGTAAATTTGTCCAAAAGTCCTTTGCATATGATTTATTTACCTTTTTGTTTCCCTTATTTGTCCATTATTGTATAGTCATTGATTCTAATTATGTATTTAACACTTGCCACAAACTCTGTAAAAAGAACACTGTAGTGGTAGTGACATTGTTTTCCTCTGTGTGCTATTGGTTTGGTGTTTTGTGCTCTCTTTATAGCAAAATGTCTTTTTTTTTTTTTTTTTCTTTGTTTTTCTTCTCACCCCCCCCCCCCCCATTCCCTTCCTTTAAACTTTAAACTCATTTTAAGTGAGCCATACATACAGTATTTTTGTAAGTAAGTCTGAAATTACTAAATGTACTGTGTACATTTCAAAAATATTGAATTTTGTGTCCCTTCTGCAGTACTTCATGCATTATGTCAAGAAAGAAATGTTTTTTTTTTTGGGTCCCATCACTGTGCTAGAAAGCAGATCTTCTGTGTATCACATATAACTCAAATATTCAAATTAGACCTGGAATAATTTGAGCGGTTTATAGACAGGCTGATGATTTGGAACATATGTTCCATGTAAAAGTTCATACTAAATGGTAACTCTGATTTCAAAATGAAAAGATGTTTTTACCTCATGGTGTAGAGACATAGATTTCACTCTACATCTAAATAAGGACCAACTAAAATAAACCTTTTTTTTTTTTTTTTTTTTTTGAATATGGCAGCAGAAGGATGAATTCTGGATCAATTATTTGTGTTTTGTGAACAAAATCAGCATTTCTGGGCAGTCCATCATTATAAGAACAATATAAAATTTTTAGTATGTTATGCATACAAATCTATGTTCTGTTGAATTGTGCTCTTTTTATTGGAAGTACTTTTGTGCCTTTTAAAAACCGTCCCCCCTTACTTCTAAAGTACCTTTTTAACTAGTTAAACCCTTGGGGTTTTTACTTCCGCTTTTAAAGAATCCAGAAGTTACAAATTTATTCCAATTCCATGTTTAACTGTCTTGTCAGCGTATTGTTTAATCCAAATGCAGAAATGTGTTTGAGCTTTGTGTCATGAAACTGCTATGCAGCTCCTCCATTTTATTTGGTCTGTTGGTTGCCTCTTATGAGATGCTAGAACAAGGTACAGAGCAGAAAAAAAATAAATAAATCAACCTACTTTTGATTGTTAGTTCAGTGTATGTGAAATGGGTTTGACAGCAATCTTGGAGTGTTTTCATCACTTGCAGCAGTTTGTGTATTGTCCGAGTTGTTTTACAGTTTATTTTCTTCATATGCATTTTTCCTATGCTTTGTTTGCTGTGAATATAACTTACTCTAGAAATCACCGGGATAGCAGTATACTTTTCAGTCTGTGTGAAGTAACAACAGTTAACATAATTATATTTGTCTTTTCCTTTATAAACCAGTACACTCCTGAATTTGTATCCTCTTGCAGTTCTTTTCTGTAAAATGTGCTGCTATCTGTATGAAATAAACATAGATCTGAAATTCTTTGTGTTTCCTTGAACTGATATAAGAACCAGCGACTGATCACAAGCAATGTTTCTGTTTATTGATCCAAAGCCACATTCAATCGATTCTGCCCTAAAATCATTATTACATTTGACTTAATAAACTATGTGTGTCGTTATTTCTTCAGGAGACATGTGCATATACTTCAGCCAGATACAAAGGCTGGGAGGATAAATCTGGAGATGTCTCAGGAGATGAATATTATTTACAGAAGTTGTTCAAATGGAAAAATTCAGAAGTGTTGTCTGAGTTCTGTTTCGGTTTTGTTATTCAGCTTGGGTTAGCGTTAACCATCCCTTCCTGTCTAAATACATTTTTAAAAGCCTACCCAATATAACAATTTTTTATATGATAACATGTTCAGAAGCTCTTAGGTGGTACAAGAGAAAGTAAAGGATCTTTTTTTTTTATAATTAACACAAAACACATACTGACACTTACCTTAAAACATTACTAACCTTGTTTGGACAATTATGTCACTTTATTATTATTTATGTATTTATTATTAATTCTTTTTTTATTTAAATTCCTCATTGTACAGAAATATAGAAACAGATTGAAAAAGGGGGGAAACTTAGAGTTTAAATTAAGACACAATTTATCTCGATCTATCCCTTATAAACAAGCCGGTAATGATGGTGGCAAGGCAAAACTCCCTGAGATTATATGAGGAAGAACCTTTGAGAGGAACCAGACTCAGAAGGGAACCCATCCTCCTTTGGATGACACTAGACAGTAAATAATGAAACCCAACACTAATTCCTTCGTCAAAGTCTTCAAATGATTATTGACGAAGACCAGGCCATACAGCTGAGTGATGCAACGGTGGTTCAAAGAAGGCGTGACGGTCTCTGGCCGGCCCCATCCACAGCAATCCCATGAATCACACTTTTTAAAACCATAATCCTGTAATAAATCCTGGTTTCGACTTCTTTTTGTGCAAATATAGTATATGTTGACTTGATTATTCTGCTAGATGTTCAACATCAGTCATAAATGTTGTGCCAACTTTACTTAAATAATCATCAGATTAAATTTTAGTGCTGCCCAAACTAGTTGGCTTTAGCAAAGTCGCTTAGAATCAGTTATTTCAGTAGCAATACTTTATACTTTTTTTAAAAATGCCTAACACTCACCATGTACATCCATGAATTAAAACAATAAAACTAAAAAATAAACTTTGCATAATACAAATGGTTCAGTTCCAGTAAGTCTTGCTCTCATCTTGACCTCCTCAAAAAATAAATCCCATGCTAAACATTTTGATTAAGTTACACAGACCTATCTCTGAAGTAGTAGTAGCAGTAGTTTCTTGTTATTTACATCCTTGAAAACCCGGTTAAAACAATGGTTCTGTGTTGCTAGATGTTCTACTGGGTAGTTGATGATCTATTTGATGGATATCACTCTGTGGTCAATGTAGTCCAATCTTCACAAATCCTACTGCTCATGTGACAACGTGTATCATCTTGATCTTTATAATGGTTAATGGCTAGAAGGCATTTTGGACTTGTCCATGGTGAAAGTCATGCCTGTTGGGTTTGGGTTCTCTTTCAGTGTGGATGGGAATGCCCCATAGGATGATGACGAGGTCGCTCATGAGTTGGTGTTCATACAACTTCTTATTTGTCTTGAAAAAAAATATATAAACTGTCATTCTTTTACTTCGTACTGTAAAATGACACTGCGATACTTAGAGGATACTTTAAGGATACTTAGAGTTCCTCATCTTTAGTGGCAGTCCACTGTACTCTTATATCAATAGTTTTGCATTGACTTTTGATAAAGATTGGTTACTTCTGTGCTGCCGAATGGATGCAATTTGTATGCAAACAAGCTATATCCAGTATTATTTAGTATAACATGGACTTCACTGTCCCTTTTGGCATTCCACACTACTTCTGAAGCTCTCACTTAAATCAGATTATTAAGGAAACGGGATTCTGACGTCACGGCTTTAAAAGTGTGGGGAGTGACTGGAGCGCGTGCACGGACAAGCATGACTCCGCCAGTATCACCATAGTGTACTTCAAGGGCAAGCTGCTAAGGATGGCCTCATCTTCTTATTTAGAGGTGAGCTGCGTCTCGTACTCTATCCTCGTAGCATTGGCAGGTCTGTATCGGTGTAAAAAGGCTAGGTGTGAGGATACACGGGCCAAATTTCTTCTTCTGGCACTGCGAATGTATGTTATGAATCTAGGCTACGTAAAAGACGCTTACCGTTTGGACGACGATGATGATGATCCGATAGTAACGGTTATGATTTGTTCTTATATGCACCTGGTATTGGATGTTGTTAGGATCATGGTGTTTGAGAGCATGGGTCTTAAACCAGTAGAGAGAGAGAGAGAGAGAGAGAGATTGTTGTTGCCCCGGAGACGTCGTTGTTTACCTGTTAACCTGAACTCATAGAAATAAGTGTATGAAGCTGTAGCTTTCATTCTCGCTTTCTTGCTAATCTCAAGGATACAACACTTTTACCCCGCTATTTCTAGCTAGTGACCCATTTTACTGTAAAAATCAATTGCACAGACGCAGTACAGTATGAGTACAGATTTAGCCTTTCTAATAAACAATATTTAACTGTATACATCATATTTGGTCTATTTATTAGCATAGAGATGTCTGTTTATTCCAGATATTTCTCCTAACAAACCCATTATCTCCAATTTGACATTAACATATTGGCCTCCTTGTTTATGAAGTTCAGATGAAACCCATTGATTTAACAGACCAGTCAAAAAAAAACAAAACTGCAAGAACTCTTTTATATAGAATAAAAATATAAACTTTGATAATACTAATATTAGCTAAAATGTTAGTGGTTTGTAGCTATATTATATATCCACCACTTTAACTAGTGAGGTGATGTAACTTTAATGAACCGTGAGGTAATGTACCTTCAAAGCCTTGCCTTTATTTTAACTAATTGTAGTCTAAATATGTAGTAGAAAACTCCTTTAAAGGCAAACCATATCCACATTTTCAAGTGATGTTTAATATTAAATGTACAAAAGCTACAGGTTTCACCACAGTAACAAGGAGAGGGACATTTTAATAGCATTAATAAATGCATACAAGAGTCTGTATCATGATTCAGAACTACTCTAGTGTTTTTTTCTGTGTACTTTACAGGCTACAGACCCACAGTTTCTCTTCGTATATACTCCACAGTAACCCATCCTACATGGTATCTTGCACGGAATACACACCTAAGACATTATTGCATCTTTCTAAACTTTGCAGATTGATGATGAGAACAAGGGGTACGCACTGAGCCACTTTTGCATACCAAAACACTACGAAGAAGACTTGGACAGTGTTATCATTCCCAATGGTCTCATAAAGGATAGGTAAGTTAATAAGCTTAGTGATGAGTAACTCAATAGCTTTTAAAAAAAAGTGACTTCTAGAGACGTGGAGGAGCGTAAAACTCGTGTCAGCAAAGACCTGTCCTCAGGCAGCTTCATTAGGTGTGCCTGGAGTCAGACCACAGGATAAGCATGTGATTTGAATTCTGTATTTGTGGAAATTTGTTAAACAAATTTCTGTGACCGCGCCTTTCATTCACGTAGCACTTCTGAAGTGCGTTCTATTGAATATAAAGCTTCTGGAGCGTTCTCCGCTAAATCAATCACGCCATGGTTCTTTGTTTGCAAATTTCTTATGCTTATGTTGCTCAAAAGTTACAGGTTACCCAGTTGAACTTCACTATATACAATGATAAACGATTTACAATCTCCTGTGTCACCCAGATGAAGATGGGCTCCCTTTTTGCATTTTGTTCCTTCTCTCAAGGTTTCTTTCTCATATCATCTCAAGGAGCTTTTCCTTGCCACATTTGCCTCTGGGCTGCTCATTAACCAAAATATAAGTTATTATAAGTTTTTGTATTTGTAAAGCTGCTCTGTGACAATGTTATGCTATAGAAATAAAATGGCACTGAACTGAAAGTACCAGTTACATGTTTTTCTCTTTAGGACCGAGCGCTTGGCTAGAGATATTGTTCGTGATATGGGAACACAACATATCGTGGCCCTGTGCGTGCTGAAAGGAGGCTATACATTCTTTGCAGACCTGATGGATTACATTAAGGCACTGAATCGGAACAGTGACAAGTCTGTGCCATTGACTGTGGATTTCATTCGGCTAAAGAGCTACTCCGTGAGTGCCAGTCCTATACATCACTAAATATACACTGACCATTCTTTGATTTCTGACTGAGATTTCTGAAAAAATACACTATTGTGTAGGTTATGACCATAACTGCATGTGTATTAAGATGCACACCGTTGCTAAATATTGATTGTTGTTGAGAAAAGCTCTCTAGAACTGATTCAGTATTATATTGATTTCACCATATTAAAGTAGATCAGAACTATGTAGATTCATTGCTTAAATGCTTTCTAAGATAGTCCCCCAAATGGTTTATGTTTATTTCCAGAATGACCAGACAACAAACTGTGTACAGGTTATTGGAGGAGATGACTTAG
>JAOTRN010000009.1:12366734-12377794 GCA_028566695.1 Bagroides melapterus
AAAATATTTTCGTTATAACTTCATTAATGTTTAAGTTGAGATTTACAAGAAATATTTTAACTGTTACTGTGTAAAGGGAAAACTGCTGGTAAAAAAAAATCTAACATTTTATTTGTTTTAAGTGTTTACAAACCAAATGTCATTGTATTTTTGTTCATAGAGAAGTAGTTTTAAAATAAAAGTGCACAATACACTTCTTTTGAATTCATTATTGAATTTTGTGCATAACAATGAGATTAATTCCAAGTAAAATTTTGAATCGTTGCTCAGAACTAATTCATATCTTTAAAAGCTCACATTACCACTGAGCAGTTTGTCAGTATGTACAGTGTAAAATACACTTCTTTCATTTTTTTTTTACTTTAACTACACTGGGGTCACCGTCAGGGGCTAACTGTAATGCCTGGAGTCTCTTGGCCCGGTGATGATCTTTGCTCTCTGTGTTTCCCTGATGATTGCACACTCAGCATTTAGCACAAAGTTTCTGTGAGGAAGCCTCTGAGCTGTCTCCTGCTGTGCCCTTGAAGAGATGTGGGCTTGTCAGAGTCCTCATAAAATTCCTGAATGATTCTGTTCATGTCTCTCTCTCTCTCTCTCTCTCTCTCTCTCTCTCATTTTATTTTTGCTCCTTCCTCTGAAACCTGGCCATCTGTCTAATTGTTCACCTCTGTCGCTTTAATGCTTCTACATGCTTTTTCCCCTCCTCTTTCCAGGCAATAAACTTTATTTTCATCACAAGACTTCAATCTGCAGAGGAAAGCAGGCGTTCAGATTCTCACTCTCATTTTTTTTTTGTCCTTTGTGTTCCCATCTGCCATCTTCTTCCTTTTTTTTCTTTTGTCCCCCTGTTTTTATCCTTTTTAACTATCGATTACTTCCGATGAGTTGATCAGCGACCCTTACGGATGGTAATAGACATGGTTATGCTTTTTAGATTGAGAATTCTGCACGCATGCTTTCCTACACACATGATACTAATATATGAAGCGTTTTTAGGAATATTGGACAAATGGAAAGGAAATAGTTCTGCTCAGTCTGTTGTGATTGTCTTATTTTGTGTTAGTAATATTGTGTATATCAGTGGAATTCCCAGTTTTGATCCCAGAGCAAAAGTTGGATAGATCCATATATTCCTGACTATATTGTATGTACGCGTCTTTCTGTCCTTTTCTTTTATGCACCTTGATTGCTTGTTTAGGACTGTGTGGAAATCACCGTGGTTTTTCGATTCTTAATGAAAAAGCATATTTGTTTTGGAGCTGCTCGACTTTAGGGACGTCTGGGCCTCGTCGAATTCGGTCTTCCTTCACTCGCCGTCTGAGTCCCGTGACATTTTCGAGGCTTCCTCTTCATCAGGTGTATGATAAATCACGCTGCCCCTGAGTGAGGGTGATGGAGACAGGGGGAGCGCCCTGAGGCCTCCGGTGCCATCACTGTAAAAATAAACCTGTTTGTCGCCTCTCTATCTCGCATTTATCAAATAATTTGCGAGCGCTATTTCAGCTGCTAACTCCCACCAAACCAATTCATCTCCCTCAGAGCTGAGCTGTGGCTAAAGGTGGAGTATATGCAAACGTTTACCGCCTCCTCCTTCCTTAGTGGCGTGGAAAGTGTCGAGATACCAGGCACTCTGTAAACTCTTCTTATTTTGAATGCCTAGTGCTATAATGTATTCAAGTTTTATGATCATGAAATGACTGTGAGCGATGTGGCTTACTGTAGCGCGTGACGCCATTTTCAAATATTTTTCTTCGTTGTTGCTGCCGAGAAGCTTTCAGTGCCACTGATGGACAAGGTGTCCAATTCACTCACAGCTCAGCCGTCGGGCTACTACTGACATGCGAATCCAGGACGTGGAGTTTGCGACTAACTAGTCTTTTTGCCAGCACTTGTTCCCAGACATCTGCTTTATTTCGGAGTGTCATGTACTGTTAGTCTTGCAATCTGCAGACGTGGGACACCGATGCTCCAGAATAGATAGCAGGCATAACTAATGGACAGCGTAGAGGAGGATAGCGGCAGGCGGAACACGTTGTTGTGGTTATGTGAGTTGACAGGGCTCCTGTGGGACCGAGCAGGACGGCCCAGCTGGAAGAACTTCCATATTCCCAATCCCAGAGAGGGAGAGGAAATCCAGTGTTGTCTCTTTGTAACATCTTTCCCTTGCTTTCACATTGTTTTTTTTTTTCATTATAATCTGTCGAGCTTTTTCCTCTACTCTCCTTCTTGTGCTCTTTCCTGCTCTTTGATGAAGAATGGCCTTTCTCCGGGCCATTTGTCTGCTCTATATGACCATGGCCCCCACTTGCTTCACGCTACTCCAAACACAGTAGAGCAGCCTGGCAGCTCCACCTGTGCATATTTGTCATATGGAAATGTTCTATTGCCTTTTTCATATGATTTAGTTTTTGAATGGAGAAGCAGGGAGAGCGGAGTGCGCAGCACTGACAAGGTCCCTCTCACACCCCGGCCCCAAATAGATAAATGGTTTTCAGAGGGGACAGGTAATTTATCAACGACAGTCTGCTGCTCTCTTCTGTGCGCTGTTGATTGCTTGTGTTCGACGAACACTGTAAGGAAAAGGAAACCATGGAGTGCATGTATTCTTAATCGGTTCAGCTAATGGATAGCGGTGGCGAGTTAATGAGAGAAGTGGAGAGATGGAAGGAGTCATATAGGGAGGGACAGAGTGAAGGGAAAAGTGGGGAGGGCACTTTGGGTAAGTGCCTTTATCTTTTCCAGTAAGCTATTGAAAGACAACCTTGAAATTCAGAAAATTGGAAGCATCAGGAAACCGGAGATTAACGTTTCGTACCAGACTTGTGCCCCAGTTTGGTACAGTGCATCTTGCAACGTCTTACTCCGCTTATGGAAAACAGTTGTCTTAGTCATTTAGTCATTAGTCTTCATGTCTGTGCTGTGTGTTTCTCACCAGCTGTTGTTTCTTGTGCTGCAGTGTTCACACAGTAAGGCCTGACAAGCATGGCTACTGAAGCCTGACTTAAAATAAGTCATACACGCACTGCATCTACATTTCTTTTTCCAGTCATTAGTCTGATCAAATGGTGATCTTTTTTAATCTGTCACTCTTGTTCACGAAGAGGCCTCAGGCTCGATGCTTGACTTTTAAACATTTTTTGTTTATTTCCATCAGCATATTTACAGTACACTTCTTCTCAAAGTGTCTAAAGTGTCTAACATTTCATTACCTTTTTTTTTTTTTTTTCCGTAGCGCACACGTGCACATGGCCACCCGTTCTTACGTCACCTTATCTACACAATGTTTCAGTAGGGATGCACCAATCTCACTGTTTCTGTTTTCTGTACAATATCAGAGTTCTGACATCACCAGTGTTAGTGACAGGCCAGTATTGTTCTTGATATCAGAGCGTGTAGGATCAGATTGGGGTTATCCGTAGAGACCGTGCTGTGATATTATGTTCTGAGCCTGGCAGGGTCTCAGAAATTCCAGTCAACACAGAGCATGTGGCTGGGTCACCTCAGCGATGCGTGCCTCGTGCTGTCTGGAGATTTCGACACCTCGGAACTATCTTAAGCTCATAAATGCCCTCGCTAACAGTTCCAGTCCGATGCACCTCGGTCTAAAGCTAATTCAGACAAAAAAGGCTTGAACTGCTAGCAGATGTAGGAAACATCTGAGAAAATTAGAGACGACTCGCTATCTGACTCTCAACTGTGAGATCTGACATTACTGTCCAGAGTGACGGATACCTCAGTACCAGGCTCCAGTCAAGAGCTATGTGATAATGCTAACTGTATAACAGAGAAAATTAGCCTGACTGCTATTTTTTTGCATCTGTTTATATTTTAATGAGGTTCGGAGCCTGTGTGTATGAACAGACATGATGGTGTTGGCTTCCTCATGGCGCTGTACACTTATAAGGTGGTATAAAGAACTAATTGCAGTGTACTTGATTAATGCTAGTTACCGGCTGACTGACGGCTCGTTGCTGCGCACGAAGTGCTGAGCTAAGGGGTTTTTTTTTTGTGTTAACCGGATACTCTACTGTATGTGGCATGATTAAAATGCCCCATGTCTCTTAAGCCCACTCTAATATGAGCAGAGTTCAGATGCTCATTCATCAACCAACTCCCTCTTCACAGATGCTGCTAGAGTCAAGCCTGAGACTACTAAAACTGACATCAAGCTGATTTTAGAAAAAAAAACAACAGTATTTTACTGTAAAGCATTGCTTTGCATTGTAGGATGGAATGAATGTGAAAAAATCTCAACTTTTCAGAGAAAAGGCATCTTGAGGAGCTTTATGTGGCACATGTCTGTAGCATTCATTCATTCATCCATTCATTCATTCTTTCCTTCGTTCATTCATTCATTCATTCGGTCCTCAGGGGACCTGTGTTTGACCCATGACCAGTCAGTTTATGATTATATCTTTCGGAGTGATTTATATACCTTTCTTCTTATTGATTGTGTTACAGAGCGATCAAAGGTAAACTTAAAAGCTAGTGCTGAGCGGCACCATTATTGCAGATTTGGCTTTTTTCATGCATTATTTATTCCTGCGAGCCTATTCTATATGCCATTACAGACTTCATAAGAGCACAGGTTTCTGCAAGACCTCACTGCTCACTTAATGTAAATACTGAATGGATTCAATACGGTGAGTGTGGGGAATCATAAAAGTGCCATAAAAAGCCTATGGAGATGCTATCCAGCCGCAGACTGTCCAACTCTTCCTGGTGGAAATGCATTCCTGATTTATTGTAGCGGATAGAGAGTTGATTTAAATGTGGGCATGTCAGTATATCAGTGGCTAAAGCCTCACTGCCATATAGCACCCAGAGTAATGCACAGGTGGGAAATGTCTGAGGAACTGTAACTAGTGGCCTATGGCTTAGTGCATATAATGATGGATGATAAAGATGCTGAATGTTTTGATGGATGCTTAAGATGCTCTGTATTTCTGCTCTCTCTCTCTCTCTCTCTCTCTCTCTCTCGCTTTCATTCTCTATATCCATCTAGCACAAAGCTCGCGTTGAAGCCATGGCCCTGGACTTGGCATCGTTGAGAAGTGTCCGAGAGTTTGCAGACACCTTCAAAGCAAAGAAACTGTAAGTAAATCTGTTCCAGTTGTAGAATGATGAAGATGATGTTTACAAAATGCATTAAATCTTCATTCATAGTCCGATGGAGCTAGCTGTCTAAATCTCAGTTTTTTTGTTTTTTTTATTTCATTCTGTTTGTCATCAGCAGGACATGTGTTGTCTCACTGATTATTTAAAAAATTAAAAGCATTAATGCATCGCAACGTCCTGCACATAAAACAAAAACAGTCTTAGGGGCTTAGCCAGGCTTTTCTAGAGAGCCATTAGCTCCATTTGAGCAGTGGTCTGAGTCCAGGGTTAGAGCCTGACCCCACCAAACTCACTTGCTTCCTTTCTCTGACTCCATTACCGAGCTATCAAATCAGCGCAGGGCCAAAAGGTCCAGCCTCTCTCATCATAAGCTTCCCCTCCCCACTCCCTGGTCAATAAATAAGTATCTCAACCTTACTGCATAATTCCATCAATCTCATCTCTGCAGATTTTGAAGTCCTTCACAGTCTCCCAGTTAAATCAATTACTGGCAAGGCTTTCATGAAGTTACATTACATGACGGAAGGCAAAGGAATAGTGACATTGGCTTTCAAAGACAGACTGTGTAAAGAAAAGAAAAAAGCCCACAATGCTTGTTTTTCTCTTTCAGCTAACATACCTGAACAAGACAATTTCGTGACAATCTCCAGAGGTTTTTTTTTTTGGTAAACACAGTAATATGGGTGTGTTTTTAGCTTTAATCATTATAGCATGTGATAGTAACTTGTAGTGTTAAAGATTTGTTGCTAAGCTTTTTTGCACCATGTTACATACGTATTATCAACCAAATATGTGGCGATTTGATGTTAAATATAACAGAAATCCAGATGTTAAATATATAGATTATTGTGTGAGAATTGAATTCTCTGGGTTATGATATTTCTCTGACAGTGTTGGTGCAACAGCTTTGTGCTGGAGGAGCCATTTTGCACCCAAGCGAGCCGCTACGTCAGCTTTCCTTCCTTAGCTCTACCGAGGTGTTTGTCATGTGGACCTTCCGTATTTTCCTCATCATTGTCCGACAGAGAATGTGGTAGAGGTGACTGTTGGTAGTTGTGGTTGTGGTGGTATCGTTCTTGCCAGGCTCTCAGGGGATTCCAGGGCTCATCTGGCCCCAGGCAGGCCCTCAGGCAGGACACTGCTGCCTGCAGCAGCCGCTTGGTCAGCAGCCAGAGGCCTTGAGGTGACCGTCACCCTCTTCCCAAGCCTCTTCCTCACTCCCCCACCTCGCCACCTCACCACACATGCGACACGCACTGTGTTGTTCAAACCCTAATGAGGCAATATTGGTCATCATTCGTGGTTGGCACACTTTCAGAATACAGTTGTGAAAAGTGACCCAAAATGAGAATTGAATAAAATGTGAGCTGAGCTGAATTTCTAGTATTTTTGGTGAGACTACAGTAGAGTCATGCCATACTTCAGTATTATTACATTACTTGTTTGGGGTGGATGTGTCTATACTAGTGCCTGTACTAGAACCCTTTCTCTACTCATGTCATGGCTGAGTGAAGGAAGCGACAGCCTGGGCTCTTGCAAATTTCTTTCCTCTCTTTGCCAGAACCCGCCACTAAGATCAGCTCTCTGGCTGCTCTAATGGAAGCTGATGGCATTTAATAAGAGAGAAAGATTAAGCCATTAGTCCAAGGCCATTTGGGACCCAAATCATTTACTTGGCCCAGTGACCCACAGTGAGTGTGGAGATGGGGTTCAAACATGGCCTTACACACATGCAGACCCAACTGACTTCACTGTAAAGTGGCCTCCTCTTTAATCCTGAGCTCATGTTTTGCAGAATACTAAATGAAATGAATGAGTAAATAGAATAGAAATTTACTTTCTCACTTCTCTCACTCTAGGTCTTTGCTCCTCTGAGATTCTCTACTGCTGTTTCTTGTAACTTAACAATTCTACTTGTCAGCCACACCCACTGCACCGGAACCCCCAAGCATGATCTGTTCCCAGGTTTTAAATGAGGGAGCAGTGTTTTTCTTCTCAGGCAAGGTTGTATTTCTTCGTAAGTTATTTCTAGATTATTGGTGAGCTCGTATATGTGTGTGTGTGTGTCCCAGAGGAAGAAGAGTAGATTAATTCGCATCAGAATAGGGAGCTGCTGAGGTGTGAATGGCAGTAGGCAGCTGGTGAAGGTGCCTCCCACCCCCTATTTCTGCTTCCAGCAATTACACACAGTACCAGTAAATGGAAATGCAATCCGTGCTTTCCTCACACGTTTCTGTCTCTTGTTCTCTTTGTTCTTCTCACTATATTACACACTTGGCTTGCATGTAGAGAAGATTTAATCGTCTCTACATGATATTACACTTCTATCATATCCAGTGGCTTTCACTCAGGTCGTATAACACTACCAGACCTAAATATCTTTACAGTATGTATCTTGTATAGGAGCTCCAAAGTGTATCTAATAAACATTTAGAGTAGCAGCAGAACGATGAAAAAAATGTTGGGCATTTGGTCATTACAAAACCAATTTATAAACTAATTCTGTTCTATTCTATCGTGTGCTTTTACTGTTTTAGGTTTAAGGTATGTCTCTTTGGAATCAGCTCAAGATCCACTATCCAGCTGTGTATTAGTGCATGCCTCTGCCAGCAAGCAGCTCCCGACTGCACATCTGTCGGTATTATTACACCTTCCCTGTTTAAAGCTGAAACCGTTTAAACGCTCACTTTCTTGCGATTTTATTTCAAATGGGCAATCACAAGCAGGGAAAAAAAAAGAATATCACCAGCCTTTTACATATACATATCTATAAATATATTTTTCCCCCCAATCTGTTCCAGTATAATTAATATTGTGCACAATATTATTACTGTTCTATAGTAAAGCACAGTTCTTGCACACGGTGTTTTATTAGCTCATGCATACAGTGGAATGTCCTGCATTTTTGGGCAAAACTCCTCCCCGTTTCACTCGCCGCTGGTACATTAGATGTCCCTCCGTAGTAACATTATTACCTTGATGAGCTCTGAATATCAACTGCCAAGTCAGGGATGCAATCTAATTTAGCCCTTACTGTAAAAAAGTGTGTGTGTGTGTGCGTGCATCCGTGTGCGTATTTTAAATCTGTGCTGTTACACCAGTCCTTTGTGTAGACTATAAACAGAGCCCCTTAATAGTAGGTGGCCAGAGTAGAGGGAGAAAAGGTAATCGCTCTTTTATGTGTGGAGATTATTCTCAGGTCAAAGGTCATGCCCTGGGGGTTCTTTCAAAGTAAATATGTAGGATTATTTCTCCCCGTTCCCTCGTTACCGCCCCCGCTAGCCCAGCATGTAAATTGCACATCTGCGGCAGACCCCCTCGATCGCGTTAATAAGTTTAAAGGGAGTTTTTACATTATGTGGGCTTGCCTATTAAAGCCGTTTGTTAGCTTTTTGCTTATGAGGACAGACCTGGCAGGGAGCTGTATTAAGAGAGTGAGGCTGCTGTAAAGGCATGTTGTTAAATCACAGGCCACACACCAGGAGAATTAGCCTGAGTTTATGGGGCAAACAGCAATACATGGTCCTCTCTCCCACCGAGGCTCATTCAATCAGCCACCTCATATCTGAAACTTGAAGTGGGGGTTGCTTTACTGTAGATACAGACACCATCCTGTTACCTGCCTCCGAAGTCTTTTCCTGTCATCGTCATTAAGCCGAATTTCTTTATTTTTTCCTTTATCTTTTGACCCAGACGCTGACAGGAAATACTGCTCTTAAAAATGGGGGATAAATAATGTAGGTTAACAACGTTGTGTTAAGATCAAGGTTTGTTTAGAAATAAATAAATCTATATCATCCGATTGGACCGTCACCGTCTCCGTCATCATCTTGTGTACATGCTGCCCGTGGGATCTGCGCGTTCATTTCAGTGGTAATCGCTAACACGTTCTTCTTCCATTACGTGCCTTTTAACCAAAGCGTGAAAGTCATAAAGTTTAATAGTATTCACCGAGAAGTCCATTCATCCCTCCTCTGACATCATACCTCATTAAGTGTCATGTAGAGCAGAGTCTGTGCATGATCGTCAGTCCCTGGGTGCTGGTGTCTACCTTTAAAGAGACGTGTTTTATTTTATTTTTGAGTCCTTTCTGTTAATCAGGCTTAAAGTGATAGAAATTCCTCAGTGTATAATACAGGTACTTATATCATGGCATACTTGATATCATGGCATCTCAAACTTTAATATTTTCAACCAAAATGACATGATTTATTTTTTATTTCTTTTAACCCTTTTTACCAGTACATTGCCGTTTCAGTATAAACAAATGAATTAATTTATCACCACAAGTCCGATATAAAATCAGAACACTCTTGGCTTTCACTTAGAGGTGTTTTTATTTAGACAGAATTTGAGTGGTTTAAGAAAAAAAAAAAAAAACCTTAAAAGTTTTTGGAAGATTTTTATAAATACATATCTCGTCTAGGATCTTCCTGCAAAGATCATGCTGGATAAAGAGAAAGTTTAGCAGATAAAAATATTTGAAAATAAAAATAGAAAAATGCAAATAAAAACCTTGCTAGTTAATGTGAATTTCCTCACATAGTGATTGTCAGGCATTGATCAAGTTATTAGATAGCTACTTTATGTTCCATCGTGAAATTTCCATAATCCTGAGAAATTCACTTTGTAATCAGAAATTAGCTGAACAGAGCCTTTAAAAAAACTCTGTATATAGTAGAAAAAGTAAAAAGATTCCCAGGTGAAAGGTTTCCCCAGGCTGCCACACACACAGGAATTAATAGCCGAGTTGATTTAGGGAATTTATTTCCTTTATCGTGCTTCAAGCCAATCTTCCCCATCATTTGCAGGGCATTGTGTGGTTTAGCATGATACCGTACTGCACACTTCCTACATCCGCTTGCTCTTGCGCTGATGCAGACGATGGTGTTTCCTCTATGAACCTGGGGGAAATGCATCATGCATTCCTTTTTTTAATGTCATAGAGAAAGCTCATTATAGTAGGCGAATAACAATTCCTCCATTAATTTTCCAGCAACCAGTTTTTAATTAATAGTGCAGGCAGTTTTAAACACAGAGTACACAAATTGCCTCTGGCTCTCATAATTAATTCTAATGGAAGAAATTAAAAATTGGTGGGGTGGATTCAGATTGTTCTGCGGCACCACCGAGGGTTCGAGATCAGTGGAGCGACTCTGTCAAAGGCAAGGATCTTCCAGCGGTTTGGACTTTTTCAGGATTGGCGGATGTTCCTGGATGAGATGACCTTGTTTTGATTTAGCTTATGGTTTATGTGTTGACAGAAGCCCATCCATTCCCATCTTTTTTTTTGAAGAATAAGAATTTTATTTGTTTATGAAGCAATTATTATTTTGAAGGAGATCAGCATATTGGTGGTTTTGTTTTTAGTCTCGTTAGTGATAAAATTGCCTCATCTAATGATATTTATTTGAAGCATGTTCTGAATTCATTGTTGATAGTACATAATTTAGTTGTATATAATAAGCAGGTCATTACTAGGGCTGAAAAGCTTAGTTCACATTGTCGATAAATATTTTTATTGTCGAGTAGCCGTTTTATCTCACGTGACCTAATGTAAGTGCCTGCAATGTCGCGATCTGACCGCTATGGCGTTGTGGCGCTAGAGAGTGACGCAGCTCCCCTGAATGCTAATACCGTAGAAGAAAACAGCGTGAATTATGACGTAGTGCAAATGAATCTGAACTAGCAAAGTGTGGGAAAGTCTCACAAAACTTAAAACCAAGAATACTGTCATGTGCAATACATGCAAGGCAGCACATAAATATTTTTTGTCTGTAATGCAGCTGATTAACTTATTTTTAGTATTTTTTTTTCTGCTGAAAGGGAACAAACAATTTTAACAATGCTTAGAGAATGTTTGTGTGTTTTGAGTTGGACAGAATCAGAAAACTTTTTTTTTATTTATTAGTTAGAATATGTACAATTCAGTGTTTTAACTA
>JAOTRN010000009.1:12422302-12433260 GCA_028566695.1 Bagroides melapterus
CTCTCTCTCACACACACACTCACACACACACACACACACACACACACACACACACACACACACACACACACACACACTCTTCATGAAAAATCCTCTATTTATAAAAATGAAAGCGCTTTGACGTTCCTGGTGATTTAAGATCTTGTTTGATGCATATTTAAACAGGTCCGGACATTTCCATTTCTGCCGTACATCTGACTTCATCTCTCTGATTTAATCATGTGTCTAATCACACTGCATATTTAAATAAATGTCTTACATCCTCGGTTTATTCATGTAAAACCGACCGAGCAAGAGAACTGTTTTCTCTGTACTTCACTTTTTTTTCTTCTCATTCTTATAGATAAAAGTAGAAAACGATATAATGAGATGTGCTACTAATTACCCTGCCATTTAGTGATAATTTGGGGCCACTTATGGAACGGTCAGTGATGGGGGAGGGAGGGGGGGAGGCTGAGAGGTGTGTGGTTATAAAATCATAGCTATGTTCAGGCTTCAGAGTAAATCTTTAATCAGACGTCCTGCAATAATACATCTGTTCTGTTTAATAAGGCTTTGTTTTCTTTTCTTTTTTTTGACCAGGTGATTGATGTATGTCAGATTGTAAATTCTCAAAGTTCTATTTCATTTTCTGAATCTGCTCTTTGCACCTTTCACTAATTTACAGTAAAGACCCTCACACTTTTTTTTTTTTTTTTTTAGTGCACGGTAAATAAAGGTGAATATTTATTCCGTGGCATGTTGCCTGGCTGCGGACTTGTGCGGTTGTCACTTGAAACGAAATTGAAATTCACTGGAATCTGCAAATGGTTTTGGATTTAATTCATTGCCTGCCAGCATTTGCATAGAAATAATCTATACGGAGGTAGATGAGGAGATGAGAGGGCGTGCTTCTCCAGAAAGCCCTTTCTTTAAAGCTCTTCTGTGCCTGCTGTTACACCCTACCGCATTCTTTCCGTGTCTCTCGTCCTCGTTTGCTTCGTTTTTATTTTGCCTTCCCCGCAGCAATTATTCTAGATAATTTTTCCACCGATGAATCTCGAGCCATTAGTCATGTTTTCCTCTTATTAGTGTGGAGATTTTATTACGTCTTCCGAGTCAGAATGCTGCTCTACCTGCCTGACTGAGAACTCTGAAAAGCCGAGTTGCTCTGAAAGGTTCATTTTTCTTGCTTGAACTTACTCATTTCTCTGATTATGTCAGGGGAACTATTCCATTAGAGGAGCATCTGTCTCCGCTACTGTCTATACAGCGGGCCGTCGATACACTCGAGCAGAGCACAAAGCCATTCACACGCACTCTGTCACACATATCTGCACACGGCCCATCGACATTCAAACACGTTTGATCAATGGGATGAACAACAGACAGAGCTTTGTCAATTTTTAGATAGAAATAGTTTAGATTAGTAAACAGAAGAAGTCCACATAGAAGGATCTTCAGGGAATTATTTACCGTTCCGCAAATTTGTGTATCTCTCTTATCTACCCTTATCTTTCCCTTTATCCAGGATTTGTTTTCTAGGATTTTTATTTGTTTTTGCCGATGCGGTTTCTTTTTTTCGTTGCTTAATTGTGAACCCATGTGTCACTGTGCTGTCATCCATAGCCTTATGTTCAGTTAAAAGGGTAATGAAATAGCAGTTTAATACAGCATTTCACTTCAGCGCTTCCGCAAAGTGTCACGTCTCGCCTAGCATCGAGGGCCGTCGTGAAATGACATCATCAAAATGAGACAGAGTGGTCCACAAAGTGCTGTGTGGGTTCCTGATTATAGGTGGGGAGGGAATTTCATGCTAGGTCAAATGGCCCATCTTCTCACCGTGTCCTGTGTGTGGCTCCATTGACAGAGTAGCTCCAGTCTGTAATTTGCAGCAGGATGGCGCTGCGCTGGCTGTCTGACTTTTCCAAATGGCTCCTCTCACCGCCATTGACTCTAATGAAATCGGACTATTAGGGCCACTTGACACCATGCTAATGGTGGTGACTTTCTTTATGGAGCGCTGATAGACACTACAGGATCATAGTACCAAACGTCACACTGGAGACCTCCAGTGCACCAGCGCACACACACACACACACACATATAACCTGCAAGTCACACTTTCTTTTCCTTTTACATTTGTTCTCTCTTTCCTTTTCTCACTTACACATTTTTATATGTAATAGTCAGCAGCTTCATGTTCTGACAAGCAGGTTCTGAGTGTGAGCTCTCAGCTTCTTCTAGACTTACGTGTGAGTTTTTCCAGATATCCGGAGCATGTGTTAAATGAGAGATATACGTTAGAACAGCCGTCTGATAAACGTCTCTCTTGATTGGTCTAAGATGGTCTAAGATGTATCTTAATATTGTTAAAACACTGTCTAAAATAGTACATCCGGACTCATGGATGAAGCTCAGTGAAATATAAACGATATGACCAAAAGTATATGGACACCCATAGGTGGGCCTTCCTCAAGCTGTTCCTAGAAAAGAACGAACACACGGTTGTCTGCAGTGTCTTTGTATACTGTAGCAGTAACTTTTCCCTTTTCAAAGCGTGACAAACCAGTTCTAGCCTGGCAATGCCTCTGTTTAAAAACCGAGAACCATGAAGACACGTTTTAACAATGCTGGACTGGAAGAACACGAGCGTCCTGACCTCAACTCCACTGAACATCTTTGGGATGAACTGGAACACTGAATGCACCCCAGACCTCCTCAACAGCTTATTGTAAGAGTAAATAGGGAATAAATGTGGAATGGGATGTTCAACAAGCACTTATGAAGGGGATGGTCATATGATGGTGACAAAATTTTGGCCATATAGTGTATACGTTAAAGGAAATAAGATTGTGTGTGTGTGTGTGTGTGTGTGTATATATATATATATATATATATCGCATGGAGAAAGCAAGTGTGCGGCCAAGATTTTTATGGGTAAGGACATCCAAACTTTGACCAGTTGTGTTTTTAAACAGTAAACTGCTGAGGCCATAATTTAGAGATGAACGTGAGCATGGGGGATGAAAGGTTAGTAATGATGACCATATGTCAGCTTATGGTGAATTGGCGGAGGCATGATGAGCCTTCTCTGCTCCTCAGACTTCAATGCCCCTGATATGGAGCTACAGTTAAACCCAGCACCAATTCAACTTCAATTAAAACCACAGTTAACAGCTCGACTTTCACGGCCAGCTCACCATGGCCCACTTTAGTAGGAGTGCTCATCAAAGTCATGTTGTTCTTTTAATTGCTTGTGTGATTTAATGGCCTCCTGCCTTCCTGCTTTGTAAATCTCCATCTCAATAACTCCTGCACCATATACGAATGGCGGAACAGATTGAATTAAAACAATGAAGGTCTAATAAGATAAAGCACAATCAAAATAGATTAACCTTTCCACACCAGGACCCTTCAGCTCTTTCTTTTCCTTTGGCACCGTTGCGTACGTAGCCCTCCAAACTTTAATCTTCATTACCTTCTTTGATTTCTTTTTTGTACTGCTAAAGGAAATGCATAATTTACACCCTTTGAAGTTATTCCAGTGATACTGACAACATGTTACCTTTTATCTCAGGACCCCTTGAACATTAAATATTTAGCCATTACTGAACAAAGGACAGGAAAGACCATAGCATAAGCTTTTTACCTCCCAGACTATTCAACAGCGTATTCTTTACTCAAAGCTAGCGTGAACCAATTAACTTTTGTAGGCTGTTTTGATATGGTTGAAATCTACGGTGTGCCCCCCCCTTTGTATGTATCATGGACTCTACCCTTGAACAAGAGATGGAAAAGTAAAGTGCTCGCGCTAGCAAAAAGGCAGCAAGTAGCTGTTTGACTTAATGGATAAGTGGCTAAGTAGCTCCCTGTTGCACAGGTAATTCTGAAGTAAATTTGCAGGAAATATTCACATCCTATCATCTCGATTTAGGTTTTCAAATGAGCCACTAGGTAGAACCATTATGTCTGGATTATGTTAAACCCAATGCTGCTGGCGGTGTGTATGTGTTTGTGTTTGCCTATAGAAGGGGACATCTTGATGTCAACGCAGTAGCTCAATATTGGGACTAGGAGTTGTATCCTTGAACCGTGTTTTTGATTATAAAGTCTTTTTTTTTTTTTTTCCTTGCTGAAATATGTGGTAGGAATGCCCAATGTCACCGTATACCTTTGAGACATGGTCGTAGAAGCACATCACATTTCTTTTTCTGCAAACACCTGTTCTACACCAAACACTGTCCTTTAATCCCAGTACGCTTCTGTCCATCCTCAAATCAACTCTCAGGCCCAGACTGTTGCTGATCCATCCTCATGTATGTTCCTATGCCCTACTCCTCCCAGGGGGACTTTAGAGAGTGTTAGAATACCACTTTCTAACAAAGTAGATCTGATGGTACAGTTGTGTGATCTGGTCTATTTTTGTCAGTCTGGCCACAGTGTGAAGGAGCCATGAATAATTAAAGACTTCATCTTTCTATCACTCCTGGAATAGAATATAATAACATACACAAGTGTGAACAATTAGCATAGAGAGTGGTGGAATGGTGTTGCTTCCTTTTGGAGTAGCCCTTAAGGGAGTCACTGCACACACATTCTTGAAATGCCTTTCAATAGAGCTTCCAAAGCCTTATTGTCTACAACAGCAGCAGTGCAAGAATTACAGCCCTGATATATTTCTAAGCATATTTATGGAATGGATTTACTAAATGTTTCTTGTAGCAACATTTTTTTTTAAAGCAATGAAAATATTACAATAAATCTAAATGTGGATGATTTAATAAAGATGATTCATAAAGCTGGAAACTGATTAAATGTCTAGGTATCAAATTAAGGCAAAAAGCTCAGAATGTTACCACAGATGTTCCCAAATCAGATATACATACATACTGTACATATGAGACATACCTACATTTAGGTTTTTTTTTTAAACATTCATATAGTGATATAGGAGACACTAAATCCACAAAACTTCAATATTGTTTAGTATATTTGGCCAAATCTCATCCATCACTGCAGCCTTTCCTCTAAGGTTTTTAAATGCTATAGTAACCTCAGCCACATCGATGGATTCCAAAACACCCGAGACTTATGGCTCTGAAGGGATGCCTTGTACACTGAGTTCCTCATCTTGCTCCTTACACATTGTTCAACAATATTCTGAGAAGAGGTCATCACTTTCCCATTGTTGCTCAGCGAAGGCTTATGCATGCTCTTGTGTGGTCTGGCCGTGTTTATGAGAAGATCCTTGTGGCCAGTTCGAAGTCTTTTTCATGGCCTCTTCAAACTCCTCCATGCTCAGGATTCTGCAACTGCTTTTGATGAAGCCCTTCTGGCTCAGCGGAACCTCTCACGTGAAACACAACGGCTCTCCATGTGCACCACTCTGAAGGCGTCCTCCTTCAACTTGAACATTTAGATACAGGGTACCTGACCTCGTTCTTAGAGTGGGCATTAAAATTGCCTCATAGCTTCTGATGCCTCCAAACAACACAGAGAGCTTTCCTGGATTTATATCTGACCGGTACCGGCTTCCGGTAAGACAAACGCAACTCACCAATAAGTGTTCATCATGTTATCTAATCATCTCTTTATCCGAGTGACCAAAACATGTCTGCGTTAGACAAATCACATAATCAATACCTACCTACTTACCTACCTACCTACCAGTCTGTCTGTCTGTCGGTCTGTCTGTCTGTCTGCCTCACTACCTACCTACTTACCTACCTACCTACCTGTCTGTCTGTCTGTCGGTCTGCCTGCCTTCCTGCCTGCCTATCTATCTATCTATCTATCTATCTATCTATCTATCTATCTATCTATCTATCTATCTATCATCTTCAGACCATGTGGGTTTCTTATTGGTTCTCCAACTATTTATTGTCTCCTAAAGACATCTGCTAGGTAGATTTATGTTAAACTGTTAAAGTATGAAGGAGACAGATGTGTGTGTGTGTGTGTGTGTATGTGTGTATGGTACCCTGCAATGGACTGGTAACATATTCATGATGAGATTTCCAGTCTTGTTGCAAGAAAAGCAGACAACTCCAAACAGTTTGGCATTTCTCCGATTATATTCATGACGAATTCCCATCTTGTGCTCAGCGTTGGGGATCAGCTCTGAATCCCCCCTGACCCTGACCACGATAAAGCAGTTATTAATGATCAATGAATGAATGGATGTATTTGATGAATATTTACAGTAAATGAGAATTGTGCTCAGGAGTAAAACTACACAAGTCTTTATGTCTCTCCTTCTCCCTCTGTCTCCTCTTTTGCTCTTTCTGTTTCTTTCTCCCTAATGCCTCATTAGAAGCTGTCTCTATATGCACATTCATTTATAATGCTGCATATGCCTATCCTCAGGCGCTGCATTTTTCTGCTCTCAATAGTGCATTGATTTCCTGTATGACTTCATCTGCCTAATACCCGTCGGCTCCAGGCTCCTAAACACACACACACACTGGCACACACACTCACATACACGCGCGCGCACACACACACAGAGCAGGCAAGGTACTCAGATTTTGTACATTTGCATGCATTGAAAGATTCAACAGACCGCTTGTTGAGATAAATATGATTTGTTTAAAAATCTCTTCAATATTTACCATGTAAAATGGCAGCTGTGCTAATATATAGGTTATGAATCCTTGTTGCTGAAGTGTCCCGTGATGAGTATGCACATAGAATAAACGCTACTGTCTATATAAAGTGGAAGCCATGGCTCAATAGCAGAGGGCAAGGTGGAGCCTTTTCTAATGAATGAACTGACGTTTCCCCACGGCCCAGTGAATTCATCAGACCCCTCTCTCTCTTCATTACACCTCACCAAGAGCTGCCAATGAAAATGCTTACATCCATTTATTAGCTCTGTGTGAGTCGCTTCCAGAGTACGATCAGCCTCATATCTTAAGACGGACAGAAGACTAATTCTCTGCTAAGTATTGTATGAGAAAAACACCGGAATAAAACCAGGAAACTGTTTTGGAATTTTTTGTTGCGTGACGTGGGAAATGTAACCAGATAAGAAATTTTATCGCCCTCACTAGCTGAAAATGCTAATGGTCAGCGTTATAAGAGTGTTATAGCGCTTTTCCATGCTCATTATTACACCAGAGAACTTAAACATCCCCCCCCCCCCCCAAAATCTTCCAGCTTTGGCTGATGCTGGGTGTCATGTCTTTAATAGATAAACATATGTTTTAATATTAGACCAACATGTTTCTTGTCTGCCTTAAAGCAGGACATGACTGTGTGTGTATGAGAAGCTCTTCTCCTCATGTTTACTGATTACTCAAGCTCCATACGAAGGGTGTTTCCATCAGGTAGAATGGCAGCTTCTCCCCTGCAGCCAAGCTATTATTATCCTCATAATAAGCCTTATTTATTTTGCTCTGAAGTGATGAGCGGTGTGTTTTTTCTTACGTCTGATTAAATTCAATCTTTAAACGCCATTGCGTGTGAAGAGGCTCTTTGCCTATCACGGTTCCAAAACCTGTTTCTGCAACAAAGCCCAACATTCTGTACTTGCCGATATTCCTCGTTTTGTGTGTGTGTGTCCATGTGTGTATGTGTGTGATAGAGAGAGAGAGACTAGAGCTTGATCATGCTCACTCATTTTAACTACACATTAATGATACTAACAATGCAAATCATTTTTAAATGTTATAATCTTTTAAAATTAGAACATTTGTTTTGTGTTAGATTTTTTTTTTAAACAAGAGCTGCCATTCTTGCACTAAAATAAGCTGAAAACAATTTAATTGTATCGGTAGTTTTTTCGCTGCTAGCATAATGAAGTACTCGCGCACGGACACATTTATACTCCTAGCCAAAAATGGCTTTTTCATTAGTCTGACCCAACTAGCCAAGAGACTAATTAACATTTTATCATTCTTCTTCTGCTTGTCTTCCATCTGCCTAATAATTTCTGAATCAGTCTTGCTTTGATGTCCCAATTTTGTATTTAAAATAGTGTGAGATTTTGATTACATGCCCCCTGCCAGTCTGGACTTGGATACAGTCAGCTCTATAAATTGGTGTATTCACTATAAGAAAAACGAAGGCTTTGGTTTTTTGGCTAAGCCTTTCAATTTTTTTTGTCTGTATTTAAATGTATTTTGTTATAGAGGCCAAGTTTGCGGCTGACAATACTGATTATCCTAAGGGGGTGTCCTCCCACACACTGAGACTGGGCTCAGTTACAACTTATAATGGTAGACTTGGGACCCACTCTCAAATGGCACATCTCCTTGACATCAGACTAAAAGCCATGGCAAGCATTCTCAGAGCTGTCATAATAGTGAAAAAAAAACAAAAAAAAACGCTTGTTGGTAAGGTTAAAGAACGCTCGTGCCTTTTCTCCGCGAGGCTATGCGACGCTCGTAATTCCAAAGCTCTAGCATGCACTGACTATTTTAAATGTTTAGTGCAATTGCATTGCAAGGATTTATGACGCTTAATTCCAGTGTTCTCTGTTTTCATCCTAATTCCAGGAGCCGGTAGATGAATGAGTGTCCAGATTTGAGCTTGTCTATCTCTAGCGTTGGCATGCTGCTACTTTTCCCAGGCGAAGACGCCAAGGCCGGTCCCTCTGTGTGACTTATGGCTGTGGGATCACACTCTCGCTGGGCCTGTGAGGGCACATTGGCACCGGTTTCAAAATTATACAGTGTAAAACTATCATCATGTATTTTCATAAAGATGAAATATTGCTATCTTTGCTCACTTACAAGGGTTTTATTAATGACGGGCTGTCAGGACGGAGAAGCCCTGCATATTCGCATATTAAACAGGCAGGAACAGAAATGCTTCTTTTATTGCCTCCAGATATAAATCAGCGTAACATGTCGCCTCATCATTTACTCTCCCCCCGGCCAAGTCCTCTCTTATTTAAATGAATTGGTGGAGAGCTTTGATTGGCTGGGTGGCATGCCGGCAGGTTTAGGCAGGGTGATGGGGTGACACTGGAGCTGTTTAAACTGATATACTGTTTTTCTATTAAAATGTATCAGGCTCGTTCCTCTCTTGTCATTTCTTTCTCATTCTCTCACTGTTCTTTAGACGACGTTCCAGCTTTATCTGGATTGAACTTTTTGAACGTTTTAGAATGACAAAATTGAGCAATTATTTCGGAAGCTTGTATTGTTTAACTCTATCCTGTACTGTAATCTAAAATCAAGTCGACTGGTCTACAAGTTAAAATCACTTTATGTTTCTAATAATAGAAACCATGTTCATTTTCCTTAATCCACTAGACTTGGACACGCTTTATGTCCATTCTATGTGTTCAGACCGTTTAAGCATAATAATCAAGCGGCGCACAGGTATCGTACAACATACTCCTGTATTACTCTTGTCGGGTTGCCTTGGCTTTCCCCAAAACCCCTCCCATTTGTAGTTACAGACTTGTGTTGTTATATACAATATTCCTTGCAGTCATAAAGCACTGTTATTAATAGCGTGCTTTTACCCACAACCGCTTGACTTTATTAATGACGCTTTTCATTTAAATCCATCAAATCTGGTGAAAAGCACTATTATTTTTTCTTTGCTGGTGTGGGGCTAACACTTTAGAGTCAAAGCCATTTATCTTGTGACCTAGAATAGATTTAATTAACAGCTCCGTACAGTACAGTGGAGCAGTGCAGAGGCACAGACTGCATTACTTCTGTACGAGACTTAACTGAACCAGTCGGTTAAAGTGCTTCTTCAGATTAATCCAGACGCTGTGATTTTAAGAATTCAACAGCAATTAAGAATCTTTTTAACTCCAATAAATTCCTGTGATGAATTTGCCTGTTACACAAAACATATACATAGAGTTCACGTCACGTGTGGTTTGTAGTTTGTCTCCGGTGGTTGTGTAACGAGAATAACTGTCGCTTGCAGGACTCTGGGAAGAAATGGTAACAGATTTAAGGAAAAAATGCACTAATCAGCATTATGTTAGTTATGTTAGTTAGATGGTTAGTTAGTTAATTAGTTTGTAACCTTTATTTAACCAGAATACATTTCTTTTACAAAGGTGACCTGGCCAAGAAGGCAGTTGCTTACTTGACATAATTAAATAAAAAAACAAATTACTCAAAGATGGGAATATAAATTCAACCAGCAAAGAGAGAACTGTGTGTTTTAATTGTTCTTGTTATTTGGTCCACATTGATGGAGCATGTGTATGTGCTATGCTTCATAAAAATGAAAGAAGTAGGCTAAATACTGTATGTTAGCTACATGCACTTTCCAACGGTACCAACGATCTCTGCTTTCTCCTTCTAAGCTTTGTTTTTCTTCCTAATGTTTCTATACTCATGTACTGAGAATGTGGCAAGATCAGAAGATACCACAATTCTAAACTTTTCTTCCATTTTTGCATAGAAAATAGTAAACGGGAACTAAATTTAGGTGGGAAATGAAGTTGCGATTGGGGAATTGGACCACACTCATGATAGGATAGGATCAGGCTGTGAAATCAGTTAAGCTATTCATTTCGATTTGTCACCTTACGGATAAGTAACAAATTTGCATAGAATCGGGCGAAAATGAATGCTTGCTAGGAAAGTTAGGAAATCAAAAGCAGAGCCTGTGTATATGTCGTATGTATAGCGCTCGATCCCTATTCGCCTCTCTCCCACCACGTCCCAGTCTTCTCTAATGCTCTAATCAGTCATGATCGCTACCTTCTCTTCACATACATTAAGCGCTCGGTATGCGTTTACGCTCTTTACACGACATCACAGTCCTCTCCCGTACAAGTCCCAGAGAATCAAAGGCAGCAGAATCCTTACCCTGGACACCCCCCAAAAACCCCACCCCCCCTCCCCCGGCTTTTTTGTACTCTAAAGTGTTGGTGCAATTGGAGCACTGTGAAACGATATTAATCTGGACTGCCTGCTCCTTTCATTTAGCGAGGGGGGGGGGGGGGGGGGGGGGGGGGGGGGGGGGGGGGGGGGGGGGGGGGGGGGGGGGGGGGG
>JAOTRN010000009.1:12549702-12571911 GCA_028566695.1 Bagroides melapterus
TCTCTCTCTCTCTCTCTCTCTGTCCCACTGTGTTTGTGTGTGTGTGCGTGCTGTGTTTTAGTTCCGCACCAAACTCCTCAACTCACACTGCTGTTGTACCAGCTTTTTATCATGACTTCAGAGCTCCTCAGAAAGAAAAGAGAAATCTGTTCCTTCCCTTCCTCTCGCTCCTCCCCTGTACTGTGCCTGATCAAGGACACAGATATCAGAGGCAGCTTGAAGGGAAGCGCTTTCTCTTGAAAATCGCTGCTTCTGACGACTGAGGATAGCCCTCTATACACACACTCTCACACACACACACACACACACACACACAGCAGAAATGAGCTTCTGCAACAGCACTTGATGGCTCCTTTAGACCGGAATACTGCTCTCTCTCTCTCTCTCTCTCTCTCTCTCTCTCTCTCTCGTGGTGTATTTTCTTTTGCATGACATAAAACCTCGCAGGAGTTTCGAGGTGCTTTTCACGTTCAAGCAGCTCATTTTGTTGTGCTCCTTGTCCAACGCTGTCTAATGGTAATTACCCACTTAGATAAGAAATCTAGAAGCTGCATGCTAGAGGCTGAAAGCTTCAGCTACCTTCACCTTCAGGAAATTACAGTTTAAGAGCTATGTATGATCCTGATCGCTCACACACTCTCTTGACGCTGCACGATCCATTTAAATAACTTTACTTGAACGTTTTATGATAGTGTTTCCCAATTTCCATTCGAGCATTTTTCTCCCTGCCATAACAAGATCACTTTTTTATCTTCACATGGTGCTTAGGGAATAATTTGTTTCCTTCACTCTTCACCCAAGCTCCTTCACTCATTTGACTCTCGCTTGAATTTCCTTTATAGTAATTTGCTCGCTACCTAGTGCTCAAAGTGACATTTCTTTTCTTGTTCTTTTTTTTTTTTTTTAAATTTATTTAGAGGACGACTCAAGTGCACTTCCTATAGAGCAGGATATTATAGTGTGTTCAGCAGTGGCTTGAGAAACATATACTGCCGCTCTAGAATCAACTTTCAGACGCATTTCTCAGTAGATAACATCGAGGCGATTGCTTAATTACCTGAATCATGCTGCTGTAAAGAAGGCTTACGGCGTCCGCTAACGACAGTTTTTTTTTTACGCTAGTAAAGTTGTGTTCCTACACGGGTGCATTCTGAGTGCATCAAGCTTTTTTTTTTAAAGACCTGTGAAATGCTTTAAAATGCTTTTAAAATGCTTTTAAAAATGTTCACAAGCCCGGCTTCTACCCTTATCACTCTTTTCTCCTTTCTCTCATGAAAATTTAATCAGGCATTTAAGATGAATAGCTATTGCTGAGTAACTGTGCTCTAATCCAATGCAAACGTTGCTTTTTTAGTGGAAAGTGATACAGGTATTGTGGAGGGGGGAAAACATCCAAAAATCATCCCTGAAAGGAACGGAATTAGATTGTGTTACTCTTCGGTCAACAGACTAATTTCTCTTACAGAAGGACTAGATGCTTTTTTCAGGCTTAAAGCTCTGTGTGTGTCTACAGAACCTCTGCTTCCAGTGAGATTATTGTGTATTGTGTATGCAGTGTAACGTTCAGTCTTAAATGGGGTTTGGGCAACACGAGCTCTACATTCACACAGGGGATTTTTTTTTTTTTAATTAATAGAAGTCCATCATGGTACATTCGAGAAATGTGAAAGAAGGATTTTTGTTTGGAAAAATACATAAAACCTTTTTATACGTCTGTTAATGATTCTTTGCTTCATTAACACTGACAGTAGGGTGACCTGCCTGTCCATTGTGTCCACAGCGACTGAGTCTACTCCGAGAATAATAATAAGCTGAAAAAAAAAAAACATATAGTACAAATGGAGCACTGAGGCTATTGTAGCTTATGTCTTTGTGGTGCAAAAGAGAAATAGTTTATGGTAACACTTTACATTACAGTTCCCTTAATCCGCATTACCTCACAGTCTATTTACACATTTATTTATTTTATATACACTGTTACTGTCACCCAAATGAGGATGAGCTTCACTTCTGAGTCTGGTTCCTCTCAAGGTTTCTTCATCATATCACCTCAGGGAGATTTTCCTCAACACCATCAACCTCAGACCTGCTCATTAGTGAAAGATGTTAGAGATAAATAATAACTTCATTTTAAACTTTACAATTGGTATTCTGTTTTCCTCTTTAAAGCTGCTTCGAGACAACATCAGCTGTATATATATATATATTGAGGTATATAATATGCACCGCATGTGACGTTAACAAACTTACTATTGTTTCACTGTCTTCATGAAATGTAAAGGGAAAATAAACAATAATAATAATAAACCAAATAAATCTCTAAAAACATTCAAACAACAAATCAGTAAAATTAAGCAACACCTTAAGAACTTGAGGAGATTTAAGGTGAATTAATACACTAATACTCTCAGAGAATTAATACAGGTAATATTTAGAATAAAGTAATATTTAGAATAAGAGGATTATAATATTTAATCCTAGACGCTAGAATTCAGCAGAGTATCAATATTTAAAACATGCTGTAATTAATTTATTTCAAACCTATTTTTAGTAAGGTGTTAGATAAACATTAGGGGAAAAAAAGACATTCATAGATAAACATTTTATATGAATTCATATGTTAATATTCTGTGTTGTTCTGTACTATATTCTCTTGTTTATTGTTTATTAATACTGAAATTTCTGGATGTTAACTAGTGCAGAGGAGAACCTCAATGTAGAGCATATTTTTAACATGAAATACTTTTTGTGTAATATAGATAGATAGATAGATAGATAGATAGATAGATAGATAGATAGATAGATAGATAGATCATTTTCCTCTTACCCCTGACTGTAGTCAGTCAGTTAAGAAGTGTTTGGTATCTGGAGATTACTGCTTCAGTCCTGCGCTCATGCTACAAGGCTAATGTTATTTAAAAAGAAGGGAAACATATCTATCAGTTTAACGCCTGCTGAAATAAACCACACACACGCCTCAAAATGCACCAATCAATCTCCAGTAGAATTGCTTATGTGGCATCTAACACTGTATCACAGTGTACCACACTGTATAACTACATCTTCTCTATTACAGTGGACAAAAGGACATCACGTCTAAAAACAGCAGTAGCAGCCATGGAAAAGACAAAAACAAGCCGTCTGTCTGTCCACCTTGTACCTTCACACGATAATGATAATATCTTCTCAGTTACATTTAAATGCAAATCTATTCTGCTGTTTTATTTTACATGTACGCACAGTAAATTAAACTACATAGAGCAGATAGCTAGAAGCTTCTCTTAGCTAGATAAGGTTTTAAAAAGGTTAGGTTAAGGTTAAAAAGCAAACTTTTAGTATGAAACATACCTAGTTGGAGTCTGGAAAGAACTGTACAAAACTCACTATTGTAAAAATTGTTCTTTAAAGAACGGTCAATGAATTTATTTATTTATTAGATAAATAGCTCCAAGCAGACTACAGTAATGCAGTTTAAAGCTGAACAAAAGCTTTACTTGTCCTTAAGAAATGATTAATTCTTATTTTAATACACTATGGTTTGGTAGATCTAATTTAAAAAAATATATATTAATAATCTCTTATTTATATGTATGCAAAGTATTAGAAATAAATCTACACCTTTGTAGTACAGATAATTTTACATACTTTACTGCATCATCTAGACATCGTTCTCATGCATGCTGTACTAATGACTGGTGATTAGTGTGAAATCCCCACTTTAGTTACACAACGTAGTTCATATTACTCTTTAATTTATTTCAACATTGCCGAGCTACAATAACATCTCAAGTGAATTAAAAGCCTTCCAGTCCATGAGCATGTGAGTGTGTTTTGACTGTCCTCGGAGGAAATGCAGTTTAAAATGCATGGCATGTTACAGAATACTTTACATCGAATAGCTGTAAGGTTACAGTATATTATTATATAGTGTTATAAAGTGCAAAATAATGAGTGTGTGTGTGTGTGTGTGTGTGTATGTGAGAGAGAGAGAGAGAGAGAGAGAGAGAGAGGAGGAGAGTCTGGTGTGTATTGTATACAATAGGACCGCATGTTTCTTAATGGCTTTGTGGGTCCATGTCTAGTTTACGTTCGCGTGTGTATTTGTGTTTTGTTATTATAGACATTTGTGAGCTTGCATTAGAGTTCGTGGAAACGTATTCTGGCTTTTAAAAAAATTAACCTTTTTACAACAAATAAAAAGCATTACAAACTCGCACAAACCAAATAGGTTTTAAAAAAAAAAAAAAAAAAAAAAAAGGAAAAAAAAGCTGCCCATCTGCCAACAAATGGGGCATGCATGAGTGTGTGTACAGGAACCACATAATGGGCCGGCAGCACGCGCCTCAGTCCTCTCATTGCCTTATTTATTTATTTCTGTTAGTTAGTTCCTGCAGAGCACGCAAAATTAATGTCAGCCTGCAGAAAATAGACATAGAAACCTAAAATTCAGCACTTTCTGGCCAGAGAAGTTATTTATCAAGCTAACAAGGGGGGAAGAGGCACCCTGTTCCTACAGCCTTGCCTGGGAAATATGTGCCATTAAATTTCCAGCTTTGGGTTTTGCAAGTGCTAGAATAAAAGTGAGAGTGTCAGGGAGAGCAAAAGAGGGAGGGATGGAGGCATGGCAGAGAGAGCAATATGGATGGCGCCCTCATCTCAGACACATTCATCCTCAGCAGGGTTAGACACAGATGAACTGACCAGAGGGCGTGAGGCTACTTATTGTTCCTCTACACAGCCGAGTGAGAGAGCGCCAGGGTGCAGGTCACTAAACACAGGCAATACATCCCTGTACGTCTTAGTTAACCCTGTCTTAAATGAATAAACACAGTTTGCAAGATTGGGACAGATTTCTGGATAAAAGTTTCTCAGTATTCTTATTCAACTCAATAAAACAAAATAAATAAATACAGATTTTTTTAATGGCATAATAAGCAATTCACATTCATATTTTCTCTGCATGTTTTGGATATATTATTTATTATTATTATTATTATTATTATTATTATTATTATTATTATTATTATTATTTCTATAGTCTTTTTCCTACAGTCTTTGATCCTTGTATGTGAGCTTAAGACAGATTTTTACTTTTGTTTCTGTTAGCATCGCTAAATGACAAGTTAAGAAGTCGTAATTCTTTACACTTTATTGTCACTGCTTTCCTGTTCTTTTTTTTTTTGCTGTCTATTACACATCTACATCCTTTCTTAAAGTGTATTTAACACTCTTCATTTGCCCAGCGTGTGATGAACGCCCTTCCTCTGAACACAGAACTAGTTAGAGGCAGTGCTGACAGCTCTATAATACAGCAGATCACGCTGGATTAATTAAGAATTTTTTATTTTTGTTTAATCAGGATCATATATTTAACCCTGTATAAATCTGCAGAACCAGATATTTTTCACTCGTGCAGCTTTCCGTTTAGTTCCACTGTAGTTACTCGATCATTCATAATTCATAGTAAAGCATGTTGCTAAAATAAATAGTTCAAATTAAAAAATAGAAATTTTCAAAATAAAAGGTCATCAGTTAGAAGAGGAAAATGGAGATGAATTCCTGTTAGTGAGAATGAAGTGTGAATTCAAGCTGCTTTATTTTCTAATGTGATCTTTTGTGAAGCTCTGTGCACTTGGTGTTTTTCCTATCTTTGGATTAGTCATGTGGAAGACTTCTCAAGCTTATTACAGAATGTGAGCACACTGTGACGTTAATTGAGCAAGTGCTCATGATGTGCCTGTGTGTGTGAGTGTCTGTGTGTGTGTGTGTGTGTGTGTGTATGTGTGTAATTGTGTGTGTATGTGTGAGTGTGTAAGTGTGAGTATGTGGGAGTGTGTATGTGAGTGTGTGAGTGTGTGTGTGTGTGTGTGTGTGTGTGTGTGTATCAACACACTGGGCTGAACTGGGCTGCAGGCTGTGGTGGATAAGGCCATGATGTATGTTACTGAGTTCTATTTGTATCTGTACTAGGAGAGAGTGTCTTCAGGAGCCCGCCGCTAAAGATAGCCATGTTCGTGCTTGTCTTTGGTTACGGTTCACAGCTTTAACACACACACACACACACACACAAATTCAGATGCACAGCAGGTGCTACTCCACAGGAAGGAAAAGAGCAGGATTGACTGTGTTCTCTCTTTTCAGAGAACAAGAGAGAGAATGAGAGAGAGAGAGAGAGAGAATCATATTCATCCTCTCCTCTGTGGGTGACCTCAGCATCGTGTCCCAGAGTTACAGTAGAGAAAAGTGCTGCACTATGCAGGAGCTTGCCCAGTACCATCCTATCATATTCATCCTCTCATCACGCGCTCCGAATATGAGCACAGCACACTCACACTCACACACTCACACTCACACGCACACACACACTCACTCACTCTAACACAGTTTCATTCTTACACAATGGCAATGCTAATCTCTCTCACAGACATGTAAGCTCCCACAAAGATGTTGCATGCACACACGTCCTGTAACGTGTGTATCTACTTCAGCCATCAGAAACACTGAAGTGAGCATGACATTAGTGTGACATAATCATGGGCTATAAGATAAGCAGTCTAAGATTTTCCCACAAACAACACCACATGCATAAACAAACTGTTTCAGACGCCCTGCTCTGTCCAAGTAACCTTTAAATAAAGTTAACGCTTTAATCCTGAGAGCGAGAAGAAGGTTGACAGTTGTTTCGGTTTCTCTGCGTGGGAGGTTGAGAACCTACACAAACTGGACGACACCATTCCTGCTTCTCACGTGAAAAACTAGAAAATTGTCCCTAATTCACATTTTTGTCTTGGGTCTGAGGCACCCTGAGTCTCCTGAAGTGTCTGTCAAACTATATTTCATTTTAATAACCACTCTGTCTGTTAAAATACAGTACAAACCGACCCCCAGCATTCTAGAAAATAGTTTGCTCTAAACGTTTTTCACAGCATGTAAAACAACTGGGTAATGAATCTGTTAATCAAGAGCAATTCTACAGTCAGGTTGCTCTCATGTAAGATTGAACTTGATAAGTGTCTAAACATCATTTCATAGAGTATTGCATTATTTTATTATTATTTTATTAATTTAGTAAAACAGTATCCAAAAAAGATCAGTTGTATACAACATTTCAGATTATTTAAAAATTCAGTGTCTTGGTGTTAAATACACATTTCTTTGTATTTAAATGTGAATATTTCTGGCTGTCCTGATTGGGTGTGTGTGTATATTTAAGATCTTCATATCGGTTTAACACTGAGACCTCAATCAGAAAAATATTTCCATGTTAAAATACTAAATTCCAAAAAGAATGAGCTCCAACTAATTTAGCACAGAAAATGACAATCTATAGTGGTGAAATGACCAGATGACAATTTCTAACCTTTCTAAGAAATCAAATATCCCCTTAGGAGTTGGAAACCTAAAGAGATATGATGGGAAATGTTAGCTAGGGTTTGCGATCTTACCTCAGACTGCAGGGGTGAGGATTAAGGATTCACGCTTCGTATCACAGATGCAGAAATTTTCTTGAAGACCTGCAAAAAGAAGAGAGTAAAATATGAAGAACAGAACAGCAATAAACTAGCGGCATTCATCGAGCGAAATGAAACATTGCTTTCCCTTTTCTTAAAAAGTACTAAATACAAATAAATAAATAATACATATAAATATAATAAACATTTGAATGAATAATGGAATATTGAATTTTTTTTTTCTCCGTGTTAAATCCTCTCCTCTTTTATAAGAATTGTCTGTGTTAATTATTCGACAGCATTACTATATAAGTGAGAAGAAGATGTATTCATTTACCCAAATAGGATCAATGTGACCAACATATTAGATGTTTACATTTCATTAATCACATAAAACCAGAAATAATGACTGTAAATAAGATCACGATGATCATTTTTTGCTGTTATTTCTGTTCTGCGGTGTGCTTGTTGCTCTGAACCGGCAGCTGTCACTAAAAGTTTGTCGTCACAGTCTTGTACGGATTGACATGTCATGCCTGCTTAAGGCTACTACGGCTTGCTTTCAAAAATAGCTGGAACTGCTGGCCAACAACCACATATTAACTGGAGAACGTGTGAATCGTCCATGCTGGTGCCTGAGTGCTGTGTAGGAGGCAGTTATCGATAGGAGAAAGCTTTTTAGACATCCCAGGATTAAATATTCCTCTAGCTGCTCCACTCTGCCCCTGCCGGACGTGACATCACTCAGCGGGTCGAGACCCTTCCCTCGCTCCCAGAGAGAAGAAAGAAGAGACAGACAGAGAGGAAGGGAGAAGAAAGGGAAGACTTGGGGAAGTGTTGTACTGTGGGGTCACCTTGCACGACAGGGAGATCAATGTCTCTTTGGCTGGCTAAGGAAAAGATGCAGGAGAAAGAGAAGGATGGATAGAGAGAGAGAGAGAGAGAGAGAGAGAGTATGACAGCAGCTAAGATACGCTGCCAGTAAATCACCTTGCCGGCTGCACTGAGATGCAGGTATAACACTGAATGGGCACAAAGCCAAATCTTACAGATATAAATGTGACGCATGCACAAATACACACACACACAGACACACACACACACACAATCTCTCTCTTTCACACATATGCAACTATACAAAACATTACTACTAGATTACAGGAAGCTTTTATACATTCATACATAAAAAAAATCGATTTTAAATTGGACCTCATTCTGAATCTCACGTCTGCACGTTCCACTAAATCTATCAGTTTCCACCGTTACAGATTCTTGTACAGTTCAATGCAAGTACAAGAACAAAAAGATACAACATGAATATACTCGATACAAGCATGAATATACTCACTATGAACAATAATGGACAATTCATTATTAATAAATCCAGCTTTGTAATACTACATATTATTTTAGCCAGTTCAGGAGTTCAGTAGTTTCATGCTTTTTGCTAGATACACACTGTGTGTGATACACACACACACACACACACACACACAAACACTATTCCTCTTGCACACTTCACTCCTTCAAGCAGTCATAGTCCTGGCTGAAACAAATATTCAGGATATAAACATGACATCTTTAAAAATACTGCAGCAGACCTACCCTATGTTGGGGCAGGGGGAGAAAAAGCTTAAATTATTAGCTTTTCAAATAAATGCCCTATAACTCAGAGCGTGAGCTGGGTCGAGGGGAGAAGCAGGCATGTCGGTGAATGATGGACACGCAGCAGCGGGGACATAAACTCTCCTCCGTTAAATCACTTTAAATGGAAATGTTTAGTGGCAGAGATGCAGATGAGCCAGGACTGCTGGCTACTGAGATTGTTTTCTAGCTTTCCAACGCTTTTTTTTAATCCCCCTCTGTGCACAGGCTTCACAGCATCAATAGAACTCACTAGAACGGAACATACATGGAAAAAAATTCAATGAAATCGTTTAGGTTTAATTGGACATGATTATGAGAAGGGGAATTGTCTATAATTGTGATACTTGGATCATTGGTAAAATAAACCGAGCTAGAAGATGATGGGCAGAGCTACAGAATTACATGGAAGGCATGATGTTTACCAGATAGTAATTAACATGCCACATGGCACAGGATATATGTTGTAAATCACCTCGATCTTATTTAATACATGACATTACTTTATCTCCAAATTATTGTACCCCATGAGTTAACTTGAGACAGATAAACAAACTAGAGAGAGAGAGAGAGAGAGAGAGAGAGAATTGATTCCAACACAGGCACTCACTGATATGATTACAGATAATATCCTTTACCTTAATGCATGTAGATGATTCAGATGCCAATATGCATGAGTTGAAGTGTGATTTCTCATTGTTGGCCTTTGATGTAAGAGACCGATATAGTGACAGAAGACAACTGTATTATCAGTATTAACCTAATCAAAGCTGCCCATGGCCAATGATCAGGGCACATATGGTGTCAATATTCAGCTTGTGATTGAATTAAGTGAAACACAGTCTCAAGAGTATGCGATCTGCAGCAAATGTAGAGGTGTGTGTGTGTGTGTGTGTTTGTATTTACACCACAGCAGAAACACTGTGAAAATATTACAGGAAATATTTCCCTTTAAAACACTTGTGACTTCTTCAGTCTGTAGTGTCTTTAATACGATGTTTCATATGCACATAAACTGTTTTTATTCTAACTCATGTGTGTTTACTCGTACCGTGAACGTGAACGGGCTCGCATCGTTGACCACTCTGTTAAACGTATCACATTAAAATGGATAATTACTACCAAGAACCATCGAGAAGGTATTCAAAAGAGGCAAAGGTACTCTTCTCCTAGGAAGAGTCATTGCAAAACAAGCTCATAAACTCTCTGAAAACACACCTGACTTAAGCATTTTTATCTGCTAATATGCTAATACCGATGCATTCCTAATCTGTATAATAAATGCAAATATAATTATGTCATCAGACATGGAAATGACATCACAAGTCAGCAAGCAGATGCTCATTATTGTAGTATTGACTCTGACACAAAAGCTCCAGCAGCATGCCCCAGCAGGAGGATGTGCATGCCACAGTTTTAGGGTATAACACTCCTGTAATTAAACAGCACTACATATTGGCCTAATCAGGAAGAAAAGCAATAAATTACAGCATAGCAGCCTGCAGTGGAATCTGGCCAATGATTCATCATTTTAAAGGAGCGAAAACAAGGTCCTTTCTTTCCTATTAATCACACAGGAAATGCTAGCATGTTCCACAGGGCAGAGCAATGCCCACGGCCTCCAGACTGCTGCCACCCAACTGAACTGCACCGAGGATTCTCTTATCTAAATTTACTGCATAAAGTCTGTAGGTAGCCATTAAAGAAATTCAGTCACAGAAAGTCATAGAGACAGACAAAGAGGAAGACCGTGGGTGTGTCCAGCTGATGGAGGATACTTTTATAACTCTGTTATACTTCGATCAATACAACAATAGACATGAACGAATATGAAATACTTTGTAAGCTTTTTCTTCAAGGTGATCAACACTGCAATGCCCTGATCAACTCAATATCTAGCATTTTCTAATACTGCACCGCTGGCTAATTCGATATCATGAACTCAAATATAACACTGGCCTACTCTCTACCAAAGCAAAGGTATTAGATTTATTATTATAAATAATATTGCTAACATTTTGTAATAAAAGTCTAAATAAAATGCAAGGCCATAATATGCACCCTTACAGAAGAATTACACATTTGCAAAATCAAGTAAACTTTTTTTTTACGTTTTATATGTAGTGACAACGTGAAAATCAAGTAAACTACGTCTTATTCTTAAGAGTTCATGTCTTGTATAAGAGTTCAATGTTTCATGTGATGTGATCATGTTGATAAATGCCTCGCGCACTTTATCCTCGTCAGCAGGCTCATAGTGTCTCCTTGCGAAAAATGTTACCACGTTATCTGTTTACATTTTATTAGCCAAAATTAACCGGCGTTATTTCGGAGTCCAAAAAATATATAATCTAACAGTTAAATTGAATGAAATATTCAATCAGTTTGAGCAGTTCTAGTTAGTATTAGGAGCTACTTTGTAAATGAATTATTAACCGCGCAGAGCGAAGGTCAGTCGCTTTAGACGAGAAAAACAAACCTGAAGGGGAATGAAAGTGCTCAGCTGATTCAGACTACTCTTAAAAGATTAAATAATCATGTTTCAGTTCAATAGAGCACGCTGGCTGTTTGTAAGAAAAGTTTTTAGAAAGATATTACATACTCAAGAGCGTTCAGAGGCCTCCGGTGCAAAACATGATATTTTATATAATACAATACTAAATAATAATTATGTATTTTTATGCAAGAAAGTACTAAATATTAATATGTAGTAATTACTAAATAATCTAAAATACATCAGTAAAAATAAATAGACTGAATTATAAGGCAAGAATGGATGACGCACCGAAACAAAAACATGCAAATAACTAATAATTATAATAATAATACGTAAATAGTTTAGATGTTACCGTTATAATTGTATATAATGTTTTATAATATGCTGTTATTTTAATTAATTCCTAAACAATAAAAGATAACAATTGACGTGTCGGGCGGCAACAAGTGCATCAGTCTGTCTTGTCCACAAACTCGCCTATCCTTCCCAAATTTATACGAGTAAAAATATTAAAAAGCTTAGTAAAATATTTTCAATATTTTAATCGATGGATTTACTGTTATAGCTAAAATATGTCTTCATGAAAAGCTTGTCCTGCTTTTCTCCGTACAGTATATGTACAGTAAATGTATCATAGCATATAATATGGCGAAAAAATGGACAGCGGAGGAAGTGGTGAAGAAAAGAATAAGAGCACAAAACAGGTGTTTTCATAGTTATAAATTTATTGATGAAGTGTATGTCGATGTTGTGGTTTAAAGGCTATAGTCAGTCCCTGTCATACAGTTAACAGAATAACACAGGCTACAGGCTGCTAGGTGTGTAAAAGCGGCTTAAACATCGTCCCAAACTGTCTCTTGATATTTTATAAGCGGATATAATTTAATTTCATTGCATCTGTGATTTATCATAAACAATAGTTGTAGGTTCGCCCGGCTTGTAATTTTGGTTTAAGTTACAATAAAGCGGCAGTAAATTTTAGGGTACGTTTTTAGAAGGGCTACATAAGGAAACAAAATGCTAAAAAAAAAAACTTTTTGGACAACATCCCTCTCTTTACAAAGACATTTAAAATGATCGGTGTGACAGCCTAGTGCACTGAACTTTTAGAAATGTAAAATACATACCTAATCAACCAAGTGCTAATTTAGCATATAGCATGCTGCTTGTCACAACCTGTAGCTTGGCATTTTGAACACACTGGGGGAAATATATTTCACACATCAAATAAAATTATTTCAGTCGCCGTATAAAATAAATGCACATTCTCAGCAATGCTTCTTCATGCCATATTCGCCATAAATGTTTTGCCAAAAGAAAATCCAGTCTGAACATTTTCCACAAGGTCTGACAACACGCAGTGAAGACAGGGTTGAGGTTCATGTGCGGAGGATGGAGCTCACTTTTTTGCTGCAGGTCCAAAAAAGTGGACACACCACACGATGGAGGATGAAATGTAATGTCGAAGCAATCAAAATAAAAAAAAAATGTAAAAAAAAAAAAAAAAAAAAAAAAAATTTAAAGAGGTCCTTGAAAAGGCAGCAAAGTGGAATCGCCGCCGACCAACATGACCAGCATGTGGAAGCGGAAACATTCTATATTATAATAATGCACGACAAAAAGTTGCATAATTACAGACATTTTTAGAAATGGACAAAAGGTTGAAGCAGACAAAAAACAGACATCTTACTTGCTACACAACACCAGGTTGTATGTTTAGGCGTTTATAACACGCTCATAATTGTTCACATGTTAAATGTGATTATAATGCTGTGAAAGTTTCGTGCATGCGCAAGCTCGTCCATGTCCTAACCGCAAACAGTAAAGAAAACCACACAGGCTACTGAAAAATATCAAGTAAACTGTGCAAAGTGTCAGAGGTCTAAAATAATATTAATGTCACATGAACACAAAAGTAGTGAAACCTTGAAAGCCTGATTCTGATTCCTGATACTGATTCCGGTGTTAAAAAAATATTACTCTCGAAGTTGACCCCTTTCTTTCGAAAATGTTTTTAAATAGTCTAAGTGTAAACAAAAAGGCAAAAACTCACTGTTGTCATATTTCATTTGTGACTTGCTAAAACATCTCATATTCCAACACCACCAACAAAAAAACTTAAATTCTGTGAAAAAAAAAACTTTAACGCGTGTGTCACCGGATGAAATCGCTTCTCTATGAAGTGCCAAAAACTCACATGAAAAACTCCGGAGAAGAAGGGTTGTTGTCGCTGCTCGAGCCGTTTTCTCGGAAGCCGTTGCCGATGAGCTTCTCGTATTTCTCCTTGTACGCGTCCCTCTCCCGCATCAGCCTGGAGATCTCCTGCTTGAGGTGCTCCACTTGCTGCATGAGCTGCGTCTTCTCGCCCTCGAGCACGTGGCGCTGCTGCACGCGCTTGAAGCGGCAGGACTGCGCGTAGCCGCGGTTCTTCAGCGTCCGCCGCTTCTGCTTCAGCCGGATCACTTCTTCCTTGCTAACGCCGCGCAGCTGTCGGTTGAGCTCCCGCACGGACATGGTGACGAGCTGCTCGTCGGAGAAGCGGTCGTCGAGGCGCGTGTGCTGGTGGCTCCCCGCTGCGGTGCCGTTGGCGGGCGCTCCGGGCGCTCCGTGGTGAGCCGTGGCGTGGTGGTGGTGGTGATGGTGATGGTGGTGATGGTGCGGATTGCCGTTCTGCGCTGCCGCCGCCGCGATCACGGCCGAGACCACGGCGGCCGCCGAGCCCATCTCCTCCCCGGCCACGGTGCCTCCTGCGCCCGCCCCACCGCCGAACTGCTGGCCCCGGGTGTAGCCGTCGAAGCTGGGGAGCTGGTGGCCGCTGCTGATCAATGCCTCCACCGCATCCTCCGGGCTGAAGCCCAGCGCCTCCGGGTTCAGCTGCTGCTGGTAGCCGCTCATCCAGTAGAAGTCCTCCAAGTGCGCCTTCTGCTCGCTCCCCGAACCCGGACTGGGCGCCGAGAAGCTTGGCGAAGGAGGAACCGAGCTGCAAGGCGTGCTCATCGGGGTGGAAGATACGGATCCGCCGGCGACTGGGCGGCTGCACTGGCTGATGCTGCGGTCGGGCTCCACCGGCTCCTTTTTCACTTCAAACTTCATCAGATCGAAGTCATTAACATATTCCATGGCCAGGGGACTGGTGGGCAGGTCGGAGTTGCTCATTGCCAGTTCTGATGCCATCCTTTTGCTGTTGACAGTCCTCCAAAGGGGGTGAAGAGCAGCTGTCAAACTAGTCGGGTTCGAGACGGCGTGAGCCAGCTTGATTTCTTTATTTAATTCTTCAGAACCGTGAAAAAAGACTGTCGACTTTGCGGCGAGGATTTATTTCATAAATTAATAGCCTGTGCTTTTTTTTCGCCACTCACGGACGCGTGAGAGCAGCGCGCGCGTTTCTCCTGTTCCTCTGTCTCTCTGCGGGCGAATGTCGGTGCGACTGAATTTGAAATATTTAACACTTCATGGCTTCGTTTTTTCTACAATTGCGAAAACTGAGGAGGTTAACGTGCATGTGACTGGTAAATTGTTGCTTTGCTGAAAAAAGAGAACTGCGGGCTCGTTGTAGTTTTTAAAGGATCGCCCAGCAGACGAGTATAAAAGCATTGCTGAGTTTTATAGCTGCCCTGACGTCAGCTCTGAAAGAGGAAATGGAATCGGATTCTAAGCCAATAGGCGTGCTCCATTTGAGCTCTAATTTACATACTAGAGGAAAAACAAAAGTTTCCCAAACAGTAAGTCCTGACTGATGTCCGATCTCCGACCTTTTTTAGTTTTTCATATTATGCTACATTATGTACTAAAGACGTTTCTAAAAAAAGAAAAAAAAAAAGGGAAATGTGATATAATGAGCTGCTTTCTTCTTTCTGCCATTTTCCTGTTTTTGCATACCGTTTAAAGTGTTTCAGTTTGAAATCGACTAAGACTGTGTTGAATAAAATGTTGTATAAAATTAAGTCGGTGAAATTCATGGGCAGAAGAATCATCTATGTTTTCTCTAGTTTAACGGACATTAAGTTTTGTCTGTGTGTTGTGTAAAAACATTAAAAATGTTTTTAGTTGTCGCCTACAAGCTACCTATTAATGTAATGCAATATTTTTATATTCTGTTGACAGAGATATGAGAGAGTGAAAATAAAAAGCGAATGTTTTAGACCGGTTAATCCCTTGATTTGATGACTCCAGAGAGTCGGAATTATACACTTTAAACACTTCTAATAATAGATAGATATTCCAAGAGATTCCATGATGGATATTTCAAGATGTAGGCTATCCCTAAAAACAGTAGTATAACAGATTATGAGGTACTGCGTTAATTTTGTCTGAGATTCTGCTCCGACATATCACTCAGTCCAAAACTGAAACGCAACAGTGCCACCTTTCGGAGCAAATAGGAGCTGTCTCTTAAACCACGAGGGCGCTTATACAGGGCAAAGGTTCAGTCGCCTTTTCAGTTTTCAGTCAAATCAAATTTTCCTCTAAAAAATAAAAAAATACGAACGTAAATTAAACCAATAAAAACACCATAGTTTACACCAATTCCGATGATTCTATTTCTGGGTGTAAACAATAAAGTAGACATTAGAAATTGTCTTCATTAAAGCATCATATAATAAGCATATTGCAGCCTGAATTTATGTTATATAATGTTTGTTTGTTTGTTTGTTTAAAAAAAATGTGCAATACACTGATCTCAAAAATGGACATCAATGGAGACAGGAAATAAAGCCATTTTTGAGATCAGTGTATTGCACATTTTTTTAAACAAACAAACAAACATTATATAACATAAATCCATATTCGAAATATGTTCCTAGTTTCTTGATAATGCAATAAAAGCTACAAATCCTACATACTTGGAATGAAACCAAGTCTATTCCCAAAACCCCAAAGGGAAGCAGGCCATAATATGCACTTGCTTTTACAATAAACAAATCATTTCATTAATTATGTTTCCGAATGTTGAATTTATTTAGTCCCACCTGACTGCATAACAGCCCAAGTGATGAAAGAATATATTGAATATTAAAGGTCCTTTATATATATTCAGTATTCATAAAATAATGCCTGATATTGTGTACATGTCCCTTGTGCCACCAAAACAGCTCTCACTCATTGACACATGGATTCTGCAAGACCTCTGAAAGTGTGCTGTGGTATCTGGCATCAAGACATTAGCAGCAGATCCATTAAGTTCTGGCCTCCCTGAATAGGGTTTATTTGTCCAGCACCTCCCACAGATGCTCAACAGGATTGAGATCTGTGACAATTGGAGGCCAAATCAACAACATGAACTCTTTGTCATATTCTTTAAACGATTCTTGAAGAATGTCTGCAGGGAATACTTGATGCCATGAAGAGGTGTACTTCATCTGCAACTATGTTTAGGTTGGTGGTACATGTATAATAATATCTATATGAATGCCAGGACCCAACATTACCCAGCAGATCATTACCCAGAGCATCACACTGCCTCCACGTACATGCCACTTTCCTCCATTAAGTACAAAATACTGCAATACAGCATCTATTGTAGTCATCTATTGCATTAACTTTTTCAGCAATTTGTGCTATAGTAGCTCTTCTGAGAACAGAACAAAATGTTGTCCTTCTTTGAATCATTTTTGGTAGATGCCCAACAAGACCTGATGAGATGCATCAACCCAGTTATCTAGCCATTTGGCCCTAATCAAAGTTGCTCAGATTCTTATGCTTGCCCATTTATCCTGCATTCAACACATCAGCTCTAAGAACTGAGTTTCACTTGCTGCACAATATATCCCGCTCCTTAACAGTTGCACTTTCACAGGTGGAGTGAATTCAGAAACCTTTGCTAAAAAACTAGCAAAACATATGCACAAATATATTTGTTGTTATATATTTTATTTCCTGATGACAAAGCAGGTTCAATTATAGAGTTAGGCTTTCGTGTTCTTATGAAGAGTGGCTCACTGTGCTTAAACATTAATTTTTTTTGTTTCACTTGTAGCCCATAAGCTACCAATTAATGTAATGCAAATGGTCGTTTATGTAACTTTCCTCTTTTTAAAAAAAAAAAAATTAAGTAACAACACAAACAGCCAGTAAAACACCAGAACTGAAAAGAGGCCCAACACTAGGTTTTCCAGTAGGGTAAATATATCTTGGTGTGTTTGTGTACCGTATTAAACTGACAAACTTCACAGAAAAGCCACACAAATTATATAAAACCTCTTGTCTGTGGTCTCAGTGGTAGGCAGTCCTACCAGAGGCACTTCACTATTTACTCCATATAAACCTTAATTTATTGGGTTGTGGTTCTCACAGGTTAATGGGAAGAGCACTGACATAATACATCATGAATGTAACGATGGTTAAATGGTTAATAGGCCTGTGTACAGGACATTTATTCAGTTTCCTTTGCAGAGGTTACATTTAGAGAACATACGTTTGAGCAACTAAAAGCCTAGTCTCACTCAGAGTATTGTTTATTCTTGAAGACATTATACAGGAGCAAAGAGATAACGTTAGAGCGTGTAGATTAGATAAGAGAGACCAGGCTTCAGTAGATCCTTCTGGTTTTATCAAACAGTCATGACGTGCAGGTGCTTTCTAATTATACATTACTGTATTGTTGTGTACAGCGTCTTTTTTTAGCCCTAATTGGATTTCTTATGTAAATGTAAATGTAAATGTTATGATGTTTTCCTTGACTAGATTTGGCCTCATGTACATGATTAATTTCTAGTGTCTTCTCAGGTCAATTTATTGACTTCATCAATCTGCAGTGCTACAGTGAAATGTCTGATCAGTTAAGCATGACAGAGAGAAGGAGAGAGAGAGAGAGAGAGAGAGAGAGACATTCATCACATGCAGAATCCTATACAATATTCAGTCTTTACAAACTTCCTGTGTTCATTTGTGTACATTAGCATGGACTTTGTTAATGAGAAACAGCACTGTAGCCCAATAAAGAGAAGGAGTCATTGAGTTATTCTTCGACACGTATGATTGTGTTTATCATTTGTGTTATGATGAAGTAAATGTTATTTGAAGACATGAGAGTTTGAAGCAAACCCATTTCGGTGTTGAGAGCCATGTAAACCTGGTCTACTGAACTTTAATAAAGTTGTTAAATGAAAAGAAATCCACCATTACTGGGATTATGAGCATTATCATTCATTATACAATCCCAGTAGGTAACTAGCTTAATATTCATTATGGAACTGCTATTTAAAGCTGTATATTAAATCCTGAATTTAGTGAACAAGATTATTTTAGAGCACTCATTTGAGCAACATTTAATTATCAGCTCCAGAAAATGAAATGTTTCTCCAAAAGTATTTTAACTAACTGAGGCGTCTCTTTGTAATAGAATGAAAGGGGCATAAAGGCTATTACAAGGTTGAACATAAAAGGTGAACAGAGTTCTTTCTATGAAATGTTTTATGAATGGAATAAAAAAATACATATTAAGATAATACGCTTCCACTTCATGGAAACAAAGTGTGGTAATTGAGCATTGGCTTCCCTCATTTCAAAGTTAATATTCTCCTTTCACCATCTGGATTTTAATGCGCTCCCATTCCATCTGCAGACGCATTTATCTTCACATATCCACCTCTCACTCCCCCTCTCTATCATTTCTTTCACCATCTTCCCATCCCTGTCTCCATGAAGATTTTACTACTCATCCGTTTATGGCACAAAGTCTTGAGGAGGGAGGAATGACTTACAGTGGCTTCCAGAATATGTGTGTGTGAGTGTGTGTGTGTGTGTGTGTGTGCAGTTTCTTCTGTAATGTAGAAAACGAGCTTTTACTCTGTAGGGGGTTCATCCGTGATATTTCAGATTTTACGGAGAAGTCTGACCTATGTTGTTCAGAATTGTCTTTCAATTACCTCTATGAAAGGAGCTGAATGCTGAAGAATTCTTTAATGCATAGTATTTAATGCATGTCACAACTCTAATTCACATCAAAAACTAAAATATTAAAATAAAAAACTAGCCTTGGAAGCAATTTGAAGAGCAATGCTGCAATGAAATAGTTCATTAATTTTTTTTTATTCCCGTAAATCCGAATCTCACAGATTAGGCTTAGATATGATTGGGTTCATGATGAATTATTCAACAACTAATCAAACTAATTAAACTCCAGAAAGCTGTCAAATAGTCCAATGTAATCTTTGTCCAAATTGTCTGAATTTCCAAATATCGCAACCAAATCAGCATGCTCCTGATTGGCATTGAGTCCAAACTGCTGGGCTTTCTGAGCAGGAGAGATGGAATTCTCAATCTCTCCCTCTCTCTCTCCTGTTAATCACGCTGACACTAATTAATCATGGGTTTGTACCTTTTGAATAGTACTAAAACTGGTGAGGTAAAAGCAGCACACTGTTCTGTGTTAGCATGAACAGAACCTTTCGAAGAAAGCCCACATTATCCCCTTTTTATATCCTAATGTACATGTTGCTATCATCCTCCATCATGAGGCTCACCCTAACAACACTGGTCCAAAGTGTATTTATTTTCTCGCTCTACTGCTGAAACCCGTATAATTACAGACGGTGCCAGTTTATAGTACAAAGGCAAACCAGGAAGTCAATTTACTCAGCAGGATCTTCGGTTTCCTCTGTGCGTTGAGGAAAGTCATCTGATGCCCTCTAAACACATCTTAAATGTCAGTGGGGAAGCAGAATAAAGTCAGAATCAATTTCCCGACTAGTACAAGTTCAAACTCATGTAATTAAACAGACTAAGCTGTGAAAGCACACAGCCTCAGGTTATCTAGCAGGCGCTTAGGAAGGTGAAGACACACACACACACATACACACACACACACACACAAACACACTTTCTCTTTAAATTCCAGTCTTTTGCTTCGAAGTTCTTTTAAAGACTATTCTATATTCACTAATATCTCCAATGTGGATATACTGAGCATATTACTGCCAAGTGCTCCTCAGCTTAAATTCAACAAGACTGATATAGCAAACTCGAAAAAATCATAAAGCACTCGAAGGTTCAAAGCAGAGGAGTCAAAAAGGAGGGATTTTTATATGTGTGGTACAAAGGTATCCTGCCAAAAATCTTTAAATGAGGTACACTTCAGAATTTGGAAATGACACAGTATTAACTCTGGCATTAAGCTCTAATTTGTTCCTGTTTTCATTTACCAATAAATATTTTCGTTATAGCTCATGACTCCAACAGCGTTAACCTCCCAGTTCAGATCCTTACTTGGATCCTTCTCTGTTAATAGGGATGAACACTACTGTAGGTTTCCTCCTACACCCTGACATAGCAGTCTAGTCCCTTAGACTACTCAAAGATATCTGCAAAGGGTCAGTGAGCTGCAGGTTTTTATACCAATCAAGCAGAAGCCCCTTCTGATTCCACCTGTTTGATTAGTTCATCTTGGTTTTTAATAGTCACACGTGTGTCCAGCATTTTCTGGATAAGACTGGACACCCCTACCCCAGAGAAACTAGTCAAACAACACGTATGAGCTCTTTATTGTTTACGCTTCTAGTTCTTTTCTCTACATTTGTTTTCCATCACCAATCCCATTCAAATCCTCTATCTAAAAAAACAAACAAACATATTTCATTTGGATGAATGTGTTTCTAAATATGCTTTTCTCTCAATACCGTGTGGATTTACATCCAAGCACAATGACCTCTTGAAACATGCATAAAATATAACGCAACTGTTCCCTCTGTTTACTTATCTCATCTTCGCTCTGGTCCATTTATGCAAAATCTGATCTCGGTGTCAGTGGGAATTGGTTTTATCACCCAGGATGCAGGATGCACAGAGGGAAAAGGAGAGTTACAGAGTGCAGATGATTCATATGGCAGAGGGAGGAAGCCATGTGCCTGACTCTGTTATTTATGTGCCACATATCGCTATGGAGGTGCTCATTAATAAGCGTCTCCCACCTGAGCTATTAGAGAGCAGAGGGAAGCCTAACTCTTCAGCTCTGACCTCATCAGTTCAGCCTCGCCGTGGGAACAGGACACCTCACACACTGCATCATCCCACCACACAGACCCATCCACCCACTCCTGCTAATAAGGCTGAAATTAGTGGGAATGTCACCAGCTCTGAGCTGGGCCTGAGAGATCATGGTTAATGCACTAAACGGATGACTGGTGTAGGCAGAGGTTGCACTGATTATTCTAATCTGAAAGCAAATTCTCTTCTAATATTTACTGCCTGGATCATAAAGCAAACGATCATCCAGTCAGTGAAAATGTGGATCTAAACACATCTGGAGGAGAAACATAAGAAATACAGTCGTTTTTGTTGTTTTGTTTTTTTTTTTTTTGAGGTAAACGTCTTTGCTGGTGGAGGTTGGAATAAATATAAGCCTAAAATCGTACGTGCACAAATCAGAATGGATTAAATATCTATTACCAGATAGAGGTTAGACACAAACCAGGCAGAATAATCAATGCCAGTTCACCCACCAATCTGATCTGATCTCACAAAGCCTGCACAGGGGTCATGCTCAGCTCATATGCCTGACTAATAGCCCCAAACACAATAGAGCATTGTGATTTACCTAAGTCTTAAATCAGCCAGAAAGGTCTGTTGCATTCAGTCAATAGACCACACACCTATGTTACACACTCACACACTCACACA
>JAOTRN010000009.1:12606293-12617980 GCA_028566695.1 Bagroides melapterus
TAATAATGCAGACATCATAAACTTATAGAACAAAATTTGTACTACAGATAATATGGTGCCTAAGACTTTTGCACAGTCCTGTATATTTAAGTTCAAATTATTACTGCAGGTGCACTGAAATTGGAGAGATTTTTGACAAATAAAATAATCAAAAGTGGGTTTTTTTACTAATATTATTTGAAATAAAACAATGTGTGATAACAATATTATGTACAGTTAATAAGTAAAGGTTAATAAACTGTTGGCCCAAATGTGCAAGTCATCAGCACAGGGAAAACCTGGAGAGCTGTCAGTAGAAAGGAGACAGATGTAGCTGACCTAAACAAATCAGACACAAGATAGATACAAGCACAAGCAAGGAAATAAATCATTTACAAAAAAAGATTCAAAAGTCTAGAAAAGTGAAATGCCATTGTCTCTCCGTCTGACTAAAAATGTGAGGAGGCTTAATTCATACAGTTAATAATATTGTTATGCAGAAAATTCAATAATAGTTCATTAGTGTTTTTACAGCAGTTTTCCCTTTACACAGTAACAGTTAAAATATTTCTTGTAAATCTCAACTTAAACAGTAAAGTTCGGTGAGAAAATTCTACTTTGCGGTGGTTACAAATAACTTTGGTTCTATAAATTTCACCATGTGGAAGAGATTTAAAATGAAAATGTCTGTTTAAGAGTTCGGTATCTTTCTCTATTTTAATGTCCTGCTAGTTCTTTTCTGTTCTGGTTCGTGTGAGCGCTGCAGCAGTCTTAGCCCCACCCCCAAATGCTCTCATTGGTTGATACGCGTGACGACGTCTATCCCAAATCAGTACTGATCAACATCCCAGCCCTCCTGTGACCCATGATTTGTCTGTATGTGTATTCAGAGCCAGTGATCAATGGACTTTCAAAATAATAATAATAATTTAAAAAAAACTGTTAATGCGTGATAAAATAATTTTAGGCATTAATTAATTAATGCGTTAACATGATAATAACGCATTAACATAGGTAGGAAGGGTGCCAATAATTCTAGATTGTATACAGACTGTAAACAGGCAATCATTAGGCAGATAACAGATCCAGGTGAGGAGAAAATTCAGTAAGGACCATGAACCACTACAGAGTGCAGTTCAGTTTTTCTCAGTGAGGAAAATGATCTAAACTCTAAAACACGTTGATCAATGTGACACGGAGAAATGTAATGATGAAGCAGAGGGTTTAAAAAAAAAAATCCTCTCAATATCCTACCTCCAGCCTGTTCAAGTGTTTGACGGTGAAAAAGGAGACACTTTTATATGATTATATATTATTCCATTGGCCTGGCACTCAGAATATTTAACACAGCTATTGTAGTTTCAAATGTTACATTTTGTGGCTGAATTATGTTCCGAGGTTGAAAGTGAGGAGAGAGGGAGATTTTATTTCCTGTGATCAATCTGGGGTGAATTTGGGTGCTTTTATTGAATAAGTGTTAAGTCATGTAGGGGCCAGTGGCAGCTCTTTAGACTGTGCTGATAGGTGCTGATGGGTGGGAGAGGGATGATGGAGTAGAGGTCTGCGAGAGACTTTATGGCTCCACTTCATTTAAAATTAAAACGGCTGCCACGCTCAGCCCATCTGTGAATCAAAAGGGCAAAACCGGCCACTTCGACCTGTCTCACAGGAAGATGGATGATCAGCCTGCCAGTCCGCCTCACTCTGCGTGCTTGTATGAGAAAGAGCCGTAAAGAAATGGAAATAGCTCGTCTGTCATTTCACTCCTGATATTGTCTTGATATAGTAATAAACTAATTAAAAGTTATTGGTTAAAAATATAAAAATATTCGGTAGTTTTGAACGCCCACATTAGAACACTTTTGTGTAGGCTTAGATTGTAAGCCTGAGAATTGTTTAACTTCGAATTATTTCCTTCCTGTCTTTCATCCTAATTCCTAATTCTCTATCCTGGCACAAACATGCCTAAAAAGCCTTTGAGCACTTCAATGATCAAAACCTCCCACTTGTTTGAGCAGAGTGATACAAAGTCATTAGAAATGCATATAACAGGACAACTACTGCATATTAATGACACACACAAGCCAATTAATCATTAAGACATCAATATCTAATTTGCATAAAATTATTCTCTTTTCGGAGTCTATGTTAGAGGTGACAGGGTGAGCTCATCGATAATGCAAATGAGCCATTAGGTAGACGGCGATCCAGACAGAGTCAACAAAGAAGAAAAAGACGCTGGTAAGTTTTTAGAGCGAGACTTTGAAATCCACATCGTCTCCTCACGGTCGAGGTGTGAAATCCTACCAAGGCGAAATGAAAGTCGAATGAAAACAGCGTTTAAAAAATAAAATTGTGCCGTGTGCTACTAGCTTTAAATTCAGCCCTATCCTTGCTATATTTTTATTCCGTTATACAGACAAGTGCCTTCCTGAGTTACTGCCCATTCCCAGCGTAAAAAGCTTGCAGTTTATTAACAAACATGACAAGGGTTTCCCAAGTTCAAGACTTTTCATTGATTAGCCCTCTACCCTGCAATATCATCTTCCGTTCTGCTGTTAGCCAATCCACTCCCTGCAGTAAGCCCTATTGATCTATGTGACATATCAGACAGCAAACAAGCCGCCCAAACTCCCACTTTGAGCAGAGCCTGTAACTATGTAGAGTGCCAGCCATCTAAATGACCATTTAAATGAGCGCACATTCATTAATACACATGATTAAAATAGTCTGAATAGATATATTCTCTCACTGTCACTTTACAGGGAACACCACACTAATATTAGATCGGACCCTATTACACTCCTTCACTCCTGGTCAGAAGCCTCGCTTTGAGATGATGCTCAGTTGGTTTTAAGGAGACTAAAGTGTGCCAAGAAAATACACTGTACACAATTATGTACACCACCACCACCAGACTAAATTGTTGACACAAGGCAGGTTGGGTTTATGGATTGATTCGGACCCTATCCTGTCCGTGTTGCAGCAGAACTCATGATAATCAGACGATAGAACTGCCACTCACTTATGTTTTTTGTATTTCACATCATGCTGTGTATACTATAGTAAGTGTTGTGCAGAAAATCCCAGATCAGCAGTTTCTGAAATACTCGAACAAACCACCCTGGCACCAACCATCAAGCCAGGGTTAAAATCACGGAGAAAATGAATAATGGAAATAAATAAGAGCACAGGTGTTCCTAATAAAGTGGTCAGTAAGAGTAGACGGCCTATTGTTCCTGATCTAAACCAAAAGTGACAATATATGTATACACTCCAGTTTGGAGGCTTGAAGTGAAGCTCTGTGACTTATTTCCAGCTTTCTGACTGCCGCTGCCACATCGTTAGAATCAGATATCCTGCTTACAGCATCAGTCTCTGATGAGCTGTTCTGCTCTCACACACTGCAGTTCTCACACTTCTCAAACCAGGTCATGACTCTATCATCCCTTATTGAGGCTGAGAGAGGCTGAAATTCATAAGTCAGAGACAACCTACAAGAGAAATTTGGAAGATACAGTATACTGTATAATAAGATATTCTTTGTCTGCCGTTACAGATTGTTCAGCACTCCTACCCAATTGTGGTGCAATTAAAATGCATATTTGTGCTAATTAAGATGTAATTAAGTGTTCATACTAACGCTCTCTTTTTGTGGGTATTTTCTGATGCGACCGCAGCTGAAAATGAATATGAAATCCCAGTTAGAACAAAAAAGTTTTTTTATTTACGCTGTAATGATAGTGTAAAGGATGATTCCTTGTATTTCTTTTGGTTTCACATCTGCAAAACTATCTATCTATCTATCTTGTCCATACCTGCTTATTCTGGGACTTTCCCAACCATCTACAGGCGAAGGCAGGGTACACCTTGGACAGGTCACCAGTCCAGCGCAGGGCCACATTCACTCTCACACTCCCTTCTATGGGCAATATAGAGAGGCCAGTCAACCTACCATGCATGTCTTTGGACCAGGGAAACCGGAGTACCCAGAGGAAACCCCCCCAAGGCACAGGGAGAACATGCAAACTCCCCACACACATGGCGGGGGCGGGAATCAAACCCCCCACCCTGGAGGTGTGAGGCAAACATGCTAACCAACAAGCCACCATGCCCCCCAGATGTGCAAAACTATTCAACTGAACATTATTAAGATCTTATTCATAGTATACACTCGCTGAGCACTTTATTAGGAACACCTACAGTAACACATCAATCATCATAATGGAGAAAATGTCATCTCAGAGATTTGTGAGGATTTTGGGTTTAAGTATCTCCATAACTTTAATTATAATGATTATTAAGTGAACTGTAGTTTGAAAAAGCATCTCATGATGCAGAACATGTCAAACATTGAGACAGATGAACTACAACGGCTGAAGATCACATCAAGTTCCTGTAGGCTGAGGGTCTGCAGTGGACACAGACTCAAAACTGGGATGGCTGAAGACTGGAAAAATGTAGCCTGGTCTGATGCATCTTGATTTCTGCTCACAGATGGTAAAGCTGTTAATAACAATGATCGTTTGAATGGCACAGCCTGTTTGAGTATTATTGCTGACAATGAGCTTCTCTTCATGGCCACAGTTTACTCATCCTCCAAAGGCAAAAAATCGTCTCAAACTGGTTTCATCAACTTGATGATGATTTCTTTGTTCTTTACTGGTCTTCCCAGTCACCTGTCATGAAACCAAGATATCACCAGAAGGATATGGTAGAACTGGAGATCTGCAGATGAAAGTGCAGGAAAAAAATCTGTAGGAATTGTGAGATAAAATCGTTGACCAGAATTTCATAAGAACATCATGTGGAATCAATGCCACAAAGAACTGAGGTGCGTGAAAAGTAAGGCCCTGCCCAGAGTTCAAACAGAGCTCCTAATACAGTGCTCAGTGAGTGTATGCTAAGCTAAGAGCTAAGCTAATTCGCATTTGATTTGTGGACAATTTCCTGAAATAAATGAATAAACTTATAATAAATCCAGATATAAACACACAAGGACATATTGTGTTATTTCAAACTGGTTTCATGAACATGTCAATGAGTTCAGTGTTCTTCACTGGTCTTCTCAGTCACCAGACCTGAGTCCAGTAGATCACCTGTGGGATTTGATAGAACTGATTCGCAGCATGAAAGTACACGTCAAAAATCTGCAGGAATGGTGTGATGCAATCATGACAACATGAACCAGAATCTCAAAGAAATGTTTACAACATTTTGTGGAATCCATGCCATGAATAATTGAGGCTGTTTTGTGAGCAAACAGGGTCTTTGTGTTTAAATATAAAATATATAACAGGCAGGTTTAGTGTACATGGAATCTTTCGTTGTATTTCTTACTTATTCCTTGCTTAATATTTGGAAAATCAGCTGCATATAAATGTGAGCCTTCGACTGACTGCAAAGGAGGTATTTGTTAAGCAACACGAGTTTATTTGCATGACAATTACGCAGCAAATGAAGCAATTTGGTGGTAGGGAACACTAATGAACAGTGTACATGTTTAATTAAAGGCAATTCATGTACAACTTTAATTAGAAACTACGAAAATTACATCTCAGATGAGCAGTGAATTGAATACCCGGACCACATGTAAATGTCTGTGTATATGCTGATATGACTGCTGATAAGAGACAAGAAGGCTCGGCACCCTACGAGTTCAATAAGACAAGAATAAAGAAGACATCTGTGCCCAATCAGGGGATGCTTGTTACATGAGTAACCAATCAGGTCTGCCCTCATTATTGTCCCTTTAACAGCCATAAAAACTATATCAGCTTCCTACAATAAACCCCCCATCAGTTTGCTCTAACAGAGTTGCCGTCATGTGTTTTAAATTAGGACAGTTTTGGCCTTTTACTTTGCAGCCATATTTAAAATGCAATGCTACACCCCGCCCAAAATAAATGATATGTTACCTCTGACGGTAATACAGTTTGATTTAATTATTGCGTCTCAAAAAAAACCATGAATGGACACACACACACAAAAACACACATACACACACACATACACAGCAATTTTTATTAATGAGTTTTAAATGAAAAGAATTTCTCTCGTAGTCAGAATCCGATCCAAAAATGACAACAGTAGTATCCCCTAAATTACACCGCAGGCCTTTACTGTTAAACTCTGCAATATAAAAATAATTAAGTGCAGTGCTAAGTAAGTGTGGAATCCCTGCCAAAATGTAATTAGAGATTCATCCGGTCGTATATATCAAACTTAGTGCATGTCAGCAGGGGGGCCATGCATCGGGACAAGAGAGAGAGAAGGTTCCGGACTCCTTCCCATACACTCAAGCAAGCACGTGAATTAGAGCCTGCAGGTCAAGCGCTGGAATTAAGGGATCATAATTAAAGCTGGTGATGTTTAGCACCTGGTTTTGCTCATTGATAATGGATTTCCCACATGGGAAAGCCCTCAGCGCTTTCATTAATGGGCCCTTTTAGAATAAATACCAACTCAACACAGTGTGTCCTAGTACTGGCAAACTGCATCAGTGCAGAAATGAAAAACAGAGCTGGGACAGCTCAAAAACCTAACTTGTGCAAAAAAAAGGCAAAACATCATTAAAAAAATAAAAGATAGAGAAGGGAAAATAATAATTATTTGCCGGATGTGTTGGTGGTTAAAACGTGATGTTCAGTGTCTTGCTCTGTCATGTTTAGATAAATCCATGTTACAACATATTTCTCTAACTTATAGGTTAAGTACAAGCACAATGAAGTCTAAGCACTCAATACACCACGAGTGTACTGAACCTCTTTAAACCTCATACACATTTGCTCTCTTCACTTTCACTATCAAACACGCTTAGCATGAACGCTGAGTTACTTAGCACTAATGCTTCAGAGTGGACTTTGATCCAGACACATTTGGTCATTACAAAACTTTCTTTGTCAGCCAAATAATTCAGAACAGAGAGAAAACGATAGCACAAGTAGCCATCTGTCCTCTAGAAAGTGTCATACATTTTTGGAGTTATTTAAAAAACAGAGGATTGTCATAAATGGCCATGCAATTACTGCAAGTGTCTCTGCAGTCCTAGAGTTTGAGTGTACCAAAGCTGATGCCATGAGGAGCCACGCTTCTCCCAGAGACAGAAAGCAAGAGAGAAAAGACAGACAGTCAGAGAGGTCAGTCCGCCTCCTGGGGCAGCTGGACATACAGTAATACAGTAATAATGAGCCCTGGAGAGAAAGCTGGGCTGAGCCATGAACCATGCCCACAGGTGCTGATCATAATAACTGCCCCAGGGAACACTGGGAGAGAGAGACACACAGTAAGAGAGAGAGAGAGAGAGAGAGAGAGAGAGAGAGAGAGTGGAAGTCATAACTCAGTCTCTTTTCCCTTTCTCTGACAAACAGCATTTTTAAACTCTTTTTTAAAAAAAAAAATGTGCTGTGCTCAAAACACACAATCTAGCAGAGCCCCTGTGTCATGATTTAAGTGAAAGTCATACACTGTAGAGGTGAGAAAGAAGTGCCAGTGAGATTTGATCATCTCACATAATAGATTTCCCGTGCTCGCGGAACAGGCTCTTGTTGGAGAGGCATGAAAGGTTGTCAGTGTTATGGAGGGGAACGATAAAGGCACAACACAATCATCTCAGAGTGCACTTAACTAAAACTAATCGATTAGTGGAGGCTCTCTACACGACTACTCACAACCCATCTGTCAAATCACATCATCCCTGGACTTATCCTAGCCACATCACCACTTGTCATTAGGAATCCTTCTGTGTGTCTGTGCATGCGCGCGTGCGTGTGTGTGTGTTTTGATATGGCTCACCAGGACACTTCATTAGGCTCTGACATCCGGGTTAATACTCTTGTCTCTGAGTGGCTCATCTTCAACTTAGAAACACAAAACAGATACGTTTCCACACACAATTCCAGATGAACACAAATCCAAAGTTTTCTAAATGAGTTAGGTGTTCACACAGTACAGCTTTTCCCCATTAAACATGCCAGGACCTAATAAATATGAGCTAGAGAGACAGAAGGTGAGACAGGGAGAAAAACAAAGACAAAGAAAGCATGAGAAATATGCCGTTCATCATTTATTACATGTTTCTAGGCTGTCGTTTAATCTGGTTAATTGAACGCTTCAATAATTCTAAGAAGATTATACTCTCACAAAGTGCCATTTTAAGGTCAGGGTTAAGTAAGGCCAATTATCTATTTGTCAAATACATAAAGCTCTCATCTAATTTCTTCTCATTGGAATTGATTGTTGTGTAAAAACAGATCCCATAATAAGATTTATTGGCTAATAAGATTTATTTCTGCTGAGAAGAAACAGGCAAAGCAAATATTATCTTTAAGTAAAGGATAAGTCAGGATTAACTGGAATCACTACAAAAGCTGATTTTCTTGCAAGACTCTGCCCAACCTGTTAAATAACCCACTTCTTCAAACTGTAAAATAATTAACTTCATTTCCTTAATTACTCTTCACATTTCTTTTTAAACACAGATTTAATCTTAGGTACGGTCTGAGCGACCGTGGGTGGAAAAGGTGACGGACCCTTTAAAACCCTCTGGATTCTGGATACTGGATTCTCCAGTAAAATTTTTTCTAGTTTTTTAAAAAAAAAAATAAATAAATACCTGAGAAGACGAATGATTTACCTAGTCTGATAACAACAGGCAAAAAAAAAAAGGACTTTTTTGTTGTGCAGTAGAAAAGAGTAAAATTGCCTTTTTTCATTTGTATTACTGGATTATATCACTTTGTTAGAAGTAGTATGAAGTCGGTGCTGTTTTAAAATATGCACTGTGGGAAACGTTACTCGTGACAGACTTCACACTGGAGGACTGGTAGTTCTAATTAAGCCTCACACAGTTCACATTCCAACTGCAGCTGACAATTAGCACAATATGTGGCCCCATTAGGGCCGCTGCGATATGGGCCTTTCTGCCTGACAAGTGCCTGCCAATGCCAATCCCTTCAGGAAACCAATATCGTTATTCCACCAAGTAATCAGAAACACTACTAATAAGCGTTCATTTAAACATGAGCCTGACCTTTGACCTCGCATTTCTTACTAAAGACACAGAGACGACTGACTTGCTTTGAGATGGATTAAGTGATACAGACCTTCTGCGTTAACGGTTAAGGTTAAATAAAATAAAATAGAGCTGTAGACCTCAAAAACGTCTGCTCATTTTTTTTCGAACGACGTAACGTACAATCGGCCTCTACCTAAATCTGTCTTCTCAGATTTTCATCTCTTTTCCTTTTTTGATTGCCTTGCAAAAGAACATATATTTTGGATATTTTCTTGTCACAACTGCTCAGTTTTGGCATTGCAAAGGCCATCGGGGAATGTGACCGAGAGCGCTTGATGGGCAGAAAGAAGAGGGAGGGAAAAGGGAGACTGCTCATTTCAGGACAATGTCTTCTGTCAGCCAGGATTCTCTCGAACTCTCAGAATGATGGTGAGAGATGGACAGAGAAATTTGCGACTGCTGGGTTTGAGCGGTGATGACAGGAGCAAAGTTGACTCACTTCAGAGGGGTTCTGCCCTGGAGGCCATGAGGGCTTGTGAGGCTCATCAGGCCGAGACCCCAGGCTGCTCCTTTCCATCATGCCTGATTCGAGTGCTGCTCCTCCTTCTGCCTGATGTTTTCTCCCTTAATCTCTTCAGCTGCCTCTGCCCTGCCCTGATCGGATGAGACAGTTGGGATTCGTGGCCGGGCAAGCCTGACTGTTCTTTTTGACTTTGGTGCGGCCCGAGTGGACATTTCACAGCGGCACTCGGCCTCTGTGCTGAGCCATTCATCAGAGTGGCAGGGCTGTCACATCACGGAGGACTGGGAGTCTGATCACCGGTGTAGCAAGTAAAGAGACAGCGGCTGCGCACTGACAAGGAATATGTTCGAACAACTGGCAAGCTGGTGGCACCCGAGTGACCACAAACTCAAGCAGAAGCACATAAAGAAAATAACACAGTACTCAGTGAGGTAACAATTAAATAAGCAAGACAGTGAACTGTCAGCCAAAACATTGCATCTCCGTTTGCTTTATCTATTGATCCGTATGGTTAAAGCAGTGCTCCAAAACCAAGAACCATAAATCCACACAAAAATATTTATTTCCTAATTATATTTCCAATTCCTTGCCTGTGTAATGTGTAATTGTGGTCCATAACAAGCACAACAATCAAAAACTAAAATGATTCTGTCAAACTGCCATTGTGTAGACTGAAGGTTATATCAATGCAAAAGCATTACATTGGCATCTGATTATACTATAGGTAATGCTCAGCTTCAGCTCTATGTCTCCCTTAAAGCCTATCTTTTAGAATATATCTCAGTATACTTTAACAAACAGAGCAGCCACGGGCGAGAATAATGAATAATCATTAGCAAAAGGTTCACAAATTATTGATGTAAAATAAGCAATGATATTTTTCACTCTCCACAATTTATTGCCATTAACAAGTAACTTGCAATCCAATAAATGTCAGCATTGCTTTCAGTTAATTAAAGGAATAGATATTATATAGTAATGCAGGGAGGCGCTCAGATCCCAATTGCCACAGACTGCAATTTACTGTCTGAGCTTTATTTGAAGGGAACCACAAATAATAGCCATTAAGCAGTCAGGCAATGGACAGAAGATCACATTAATGAAATTAGATAAGCTGAGCTGGTGATATACACAGCACTCCCACTGAAGAGATGAAGCATCTAAAAAAACGTGAGATGCTTTAAATAACCCAAAACTGTACAGGATTAACAGAATGGAAAAGTGAACACGTGGAGAAAAACCTTAAGATATAGTTTAGCTTAATTTGCTCATGGCAGTGTCTGACCCATTACAGTCAAACTCCTTTCACTGTGTGTGTGTGTGTGTGTGTGTGTGTGTGTACATGTCAAATGAAAAAAAAAAAAACCTTTATGTGCTGTCTTCCCATGCAGAAACCGCACATACATTAAACGTGATTTTGAGGGTAACTGAACACCAAAGTCAAAGTAAAGAACTGTGACATCCTGTGACTGTGATTACATTTGGAAACATTCATCATCTGAAAATAATCTGAAGCATCATTCTGCTATTCTCCCCTTCTATTCTCTGAATAAACCAATCAAACGTGAATAAAAAAAAAAGAAAAAATGAATGAAACGTTGGTAAACGAACATGCTAAAAACTAATGAATCAGATGAAAACCACTTGAAAATAGAGAATGAATGACTGAGTGAAATTACATGGGGGGGAATGGGAATTGGAAATAAATAAATCATTTGAACAATCACGTGAAAATTAATTAATATATTTATTTATTTATTTATTTATTATGTGGGGGGGCACATAAATAAACTAATCATTTGAAAAAGAAACGTGATTCATGAAACACAAGATAAATCAATTTTTAGGTACACATGTTAAAATAATCATTTAGAAAATGTAAAACAATTAAATGGAGTGGAATAAATGCATATGTGAAAATAAAAAAACATGCAAAAAAAAAGTGAAAACAAAATGTGAAATTCGTGGAGGGGGGTGAAAAACAACACGCGAAGTTTATCTGTAATCACGTGTTTGAGTGACAAAGTTTACGGTGCTTTTCTATATCTCTCATTCATGTATTTAATTAAATGTGTAGTATAGAAGGAAACTTAAAGAAAAGCTGTTTATTTTATTAATTTAAAAGACTGAGAGAATCTTCTGGTCTGATAGTGAAGCTAAGCAGAGGCT
>JAOTRN010000009.1:12646658-12660279 GCA_028566695.1 Bagroides melapterus
CTCAGGAAATTAAATAGAGCAGGTTGAGGAGTTGAGGCTATTGGGAAGTAAATTGATTTGATGAGGGAGTCCGGGCGTGTCGTTTTTGATATTTCCGTGTATAATATTAAACCTTTTGTATTATGTTTCTTGCACTATACAAATAAAACTGAATTGAATAGAATAGGTGTAAACCTAGAGGTCACATGGTACACCACTGGTCTGAGCAAGTGATTTTAAAAATGATCCAGTTAACAATTTGCAGTGAAAAGTAACAAATTCTCCCAGCCAAATAAATATTTTATATTACTCTAATGATTAAGATAAATAAATAAATTCCTACATGCTGTATGAATGAATGAATGAACTTAACTGTCCTACTTAACGTTTGTGCCTCAACTAAATATTTGTCCCTGAACTCCTACAAACCTTCATGGATTATGAGCCACTATTGACAGAATAATAGACATAACTCAATGTTTAACCAGACTTAATACTGCTTGTGTCCAGTGATGATGAACACCCTGCTAACAGCCTAGTCATATGTTATTTTGTGCAGAATATTGGTTACTGAGAATTTCCCGACTGTAGTAAGATTATTCATGTATTTTGGGGGTGAGAATCATCATCATCAATTAAATTCTATTCTCTGTTTCATCTCCATAGTAAGATGATTCATAAACACTAAAGATATTTTAATTCTTAGGCAGTATGAAAGTAGGCTTATGTCATGTGCTGCTTCTGAAGAGAATCAGCAATTGATTCGTAATGACAGGGTAAACAGTCACATGGTGAAACTGGATAAGTAACGAGAGTCACTTTGCTTGTTTGCACTTAGCGTCAAAATGACATCTGCATTACTGAACACAGAACGGACGGAATGTTGTGTATAATAAGCTGATGTTAGTTGAACATCCCATTTACATCTCAAAAGTGTTCAGTAGGGTTGAGGTCAAGGCTTTGGGAAGGACATTTGAGTTCATCCATTCCTTGCCAAACCGTGAAACTGTCTTCATGAAGCTCACTTTGTGCACAGGGGCATTGTCATGTTTGTTCCTCATAGCTCTAATGACGAGAAAACTTAACGCTAGAGCACACAAATCATCTGTTAAAACTTTCCACTTCCAGCTTTACGGTAACAGTTTGTGTGTGATGGTCAATTATCCACATAGATTTAGCCATATTGTGTATGACACACTGGATAGACAACAATAGTGAGTAAAGAAAATTGCTTACAATGCCATGCACTTCTGCCACTCTGTTGCAGAGGTCTGGTCTTTGCTTCTCCAGTGCCAGATAAAAAGGATTCTTCAGAATATTTTCATCATACACAGCCATAGGGACCCAGCACTCTGACTCCTATAGTGGACAGTGAGAGGAAAAGGGAAAGGAGAGTGAGAAGCAGGGAGACAAGGTAGATACACGAGAGTAACCACGTAGGCAGAAAGGCTGCAAGGTAAAACACAGAGAGAGAAAATACAGTGGAGAGGACGTTGTGCATCATCATATTAATCCTATTAACTCATTATTAATAGAGTCTGGTTTGCTGATTCGACTCATAGCTGCAGTCGTTGAGTTTGAAAGGTGACAGAATGGCATATGATATTACCCACAGGAAATAACTACAGAATAATTTAAACAAAGTCATGAACATTCTCATCTCAGCTGTCACCCTGATGTATACGGTGTACTAACACCTAACAGGGTTTAACTTCATGCTATTCTTAGTTCCTGACCTAATGAACTAGCTTGACAATATGTTTTGATCAGTGGTGGGTCGTCAGGGCCAGCAAGGCCTTCTCTGATAGCCTAAACACTATCAGAAGCACTGACCTACACTTACAACCTAAATTCTAATATTTGTTCCATGAATTGTATTAATTTATTCCCAACAGTCTATTCTCTTCATCTCGTAGCGTTTCTCTTGGCTGCACTGCTTCCAGTACGTGTATGTGGATGTTAGATTTTATTTGTCCAATCAGATTTCAGTCTCTATGTGCTGCCTTGTGAATCTAATCTACCCAGGGTCTTCAGAATCAGTAGTGCTGACTGATGGAACTTCAACTAACGGGACTGTTTTTTAACCAATCAGATTTCAAATTGATAATAATGTCAGCATTTTTCCGTCATCTGATTGGTTGGTCAGAGCAAAACTGTTACAGTCAAGTTCCACTTTTATCGCATTATCTTTGCATAATAAACTTTTTGTACTACATTTCTGTAAAGCTGCTTTGAGATAATGCCCAATGTTAAAAGCTCTATTCAAATAAAATTGAATTGAATATATGTATATGAAAATCATATCATTATATTGAAAATCTTCTCATTATATTTTAAAGTGGGCTGCTTTTTTTTTTATTCAATTTATCTTCCAAAAATAAGACAATGCCTCAAATACATACTTGCTTTATGCATTTTGTTTGAAATTAACCCTAAATGTACTAGTGTTTTGTTTTTCTAGTGCTGATAATAGTTTGGTGTTTTCCTTTGTCCCAAACAGCAAGAAAATGTCAACTGATTCTTTTTGTAGTTCTAGAATTTCATAAATGCAACAATCTATAGTTCTTTTATATAGAATGTAACAGGCTATAAAACTTTATATGGCATGTTATCTTCAGTTTAGGGGTCAAATAGACATTAACATTTATTGCGCTACGTGAATTTTATTGGGTGGGAAAGGGGCAAAAACAACTTTTTCTGTTGAAGGTTGCAAGTAAACAAGTCCTGAAAAATTGCCTAGTAATGAACATGCTGATTCATGCAGAGATCTTCGTTCAGTGTCCGGATTCTCCGTATATGTCTGGTGCCAGACACTGCTTAGCCGAGCTCGGTGGGAAATTAAATTAGGTCTCCAAAACTTGACCACTTATGCTGTAATCACCAAGTTCTCTAGTTATATAAAAACATCCAGGAATCAAAGGTCACTTGCCTCAAAAAATAATAAAGACAGTGTAGTGTTTCTATTTAATTTAGATTTATCTCAGTTAATGAACTATAGTATAGTGCAAGTATGCTAGTCTGTGTGAGAGAAGAATTAGATCTGCCATTAAGTCTAATTAATACTTTATCATGCTAGCCTAATTATACAAATTACACCACAATGCAGTTATGTAACATAGTCTCCTACTGATTTAATTATTAATCATTGAATTATTAATATCTTACATTGCCGTTGATTAGAAATCCAAAAATACACATATGGCACAAGGATGAAACTGAAACTTGTTTTTTACCATTCTGGTGTGTCCCATCCTTGTATCCAACTTTAACAATTGGTCATCATGGAAACAAGACAATTACATTTTTTTTTTTGGAAATGAGGTGATAGATAAAGAACTACTATTTTTTAGATGATTTATTTAGTTAGTTAAAATGCTGTAAATGCACCGGCTCCTGTTCCACTATTATCCGTGTTAAGTACTAACTAGTTCGCATTTCTTAGCCACACTGAAAGATTAAGCATGATCTTAGGCTAGAAAGGATTTACACCGGATAATCACTGTTTAAATCCTGGGCAAAGTTTGATCAAGAAAGAATAGATTTCAATCAGTGACAAGAATTATTCAATAAAATCTTGTATAAAAATACTTCAAATGTAATGTTCCAAAGTACTTCAAGTGTAGCTACAAATCCCTGCACTATACTCAAGTTAGCATACTCACTCGTTTATGACGGTTAAGCAGAGCATGTGACACAGAAAAAAATCGGATCTTCAGGCCCTTAATGTGGCGAATCAAGAACGACAGAGCCATTAGTGAGCTTTTGAGGTCCGGTTCAAGTGTGTAACATGCGGACTAAGAAGCGTACATAGTCTGAGGTACATCACACGATGCCTGAAGGCAGTTCAAGACCCAAGCTGTAGTGTATTAAAAAAAACCAACAACAGCATAACAGGGGCCTCCCTTCCACCACATCATACTACCCCAACCCCAGATCTCTGACCCTCATCACCACAAGGCTTCACATGGATGCTGAGAAGCAGAGGAATGTGAAACACCATGTGATCTGGTTTTTATGAGCCAGAACAGGCTGGCGGGGAACCACACACTCGTGATGATGGAAGACAAATACTTTCAGAAGAAGGAAACACTCTGTTGTAGCGATAATCCTCACAGATTTGTTTTCCTTTAAAACAATCAAGAGAATTATGTATATAATATCCTTATCTTTCACAAGACCAGCATGCAGGTAGACACCATGTTAATATTGACTATCCCAGGGTTTTTTTTGTCTTACAAACATAATTACATCCTCAAAGTAACCATCACAACTATCTACAGCAACCTTCATCAAGCACTTGAGGTGTAATCCAACCTACAAGATCTGTATCACGTTGGTCAAATATCACAGGTTGATATCAGATTTAAACTGATTTAGCATTTCAAACCACTACTAGTCCTGTCACGAGTGCTGGTTCGCTAACTGTCCAGTATCTTATAGTACCAGGACCACTGTCACAATATGTTTAATCTCATGTAAGAAACTTAAAATTTGAGCATCAGTTCTTTACTACAGCAATTGTTAAAATCAAACAATTTATTAATTTAAAGTACAGGACAAACTTATGCATTCTCTTATTTCATCTTGTCTAGATTGTTGTAATGTCTTAAGTATGTATAAGAGTATTAGTAAGCTCTTTTTAGCATGGTTATAGTTAGTACAGACAACAGCTACAGGACTGCTTACAGGAGAAAAAAACACTCACTGAGCACTTTATTAGGAATGCTATGCTAATACAGGGCTCAATTCTTCATGGCCTGGATTCCACGAGATGTCAGAAACATACCTTTGAGATTCTGGTTCATGTTGACATGATTGCATCACACAATTCCTGCTCATTTATTTAGGTCCATTTTCATGCTGAAAATCACTAATTCTACCACATCCCAATGGTGATTTACTGGATTCCTGTCTGGTGAATGGAAAGGCCAGTAATGAACAATGAGCTCACTGTCATGTTCATGAAACCAATTTGATTTTTTGCTTTGTGACATGGTGTATTATCATGCTGGAAGTAGCCTTTAGAGGATGAGTAAACTGTGGCCATGAAGGTGGTCAGCAACAATACTCAGTCTGTGGCATACAAACGATGGTTAACTGGTATTAATGAGCCCTAAGTGTACCAGGAAAATATTCCCTACACCATTACCCCACGTTCCCCACCCTGGACTGTTGACTCAATGTTTTTCTAGTATTCAACTGCCCAGTTTTGGTGAGTCTCTTGCCGTTGCCGCCCTAGCTTTCTGTTCTTTCTGTTCATGGTTGACACAAGTGAAACATGACATGATCATCTGCCTCAAGGCTCGACAAGGTCTGCTCACCACTACTGTACAGAGTGTTTGAGTTACTGAAGCATTTCTGTCTACTCAAACACACCTGTCTGACACCAACAATCATGCATTCAAGATCACAGAGATCACATTTTTTTCTTTCTTGATCAACCGAAGCTGCTGGGCCAGATCTGCATGATTTTATGCACTGCAATGATGCAACACATTGACCAAATGTACCTTAATTTGTATGTGTAGAGGTGTTCCTAATAAAGTGCTCAGTAAGTGTACATCTTCATTAGCTCAATCTTAGGCTGAAACAGGCTTCTGTTTATGTGGTATAAAGGTGCTTTATAAATAAACCTGTATAGGTCCTAATTTTAAGCAACAGAATACAAAGATAAAAAAAAAAGCTTCGATTCTCCATTGGTAAAGTCATAAAAATTAAATAAATAATGCTGTCTAAGGTGCTCATGCTGTTCTGGTTATCAGACAACTCAGATTTATTCACATAGAGTGAGCTACAGAAACCAACAACGGCTTTCGGTCAGTTTATAAGAATTAGCATTAGTATAATTAAGTTTTCCTTAGCGTTAGCATCAGAGGTGGTGGTTATGTTTACGATATGCGTATAGTTTTACACAGGGAGGGATACAATTTATAGATGTCACCCACAGGCCATGTGACAGTTAATGACTGTGTAGAAGACACTTATCACAGCTACGAAAGAAAGGAAACACAAGTCTTGCTAAAATACTCACTTAGCTTGTGACATTTCCTCAGATGGTCAGCAGACATGCATGACCACCACACCTTGCAACCTGCTGATTAGCTAGCACAGACACTGGGGTTGTCAGATTACCCTAACCAGCTGTAATTAACACTAAATCAAACATAGTTCAACACATGAGGTTGGATGACAGGTATAAACAGACACATACTGTAGCAAGCTAGCTAACGCACTGACATGGCTATTCAGCGGTGTCTAACAAATTTGACGAAAAACTAAAATGCGGTAAACCTTACAAAACACATCTAAAGCTTACCTGATTTATGTCAGTCTCGTTTGCATGATAGGTTTAACATTTATTACAGCAAACCCAGTCTGAGTCGACATTATAACATTAGCCAGCGCCGCAGCACTTCCCCAAGCCGTACCACTTTAGATTGACAGTTTCACTGGCCAATCAGAAAAGTCGTACTCTCATCAGACCCGCCCACTCTAAGCATACACACGCTGATGGTGTGTTTATTTGTCGGATCATCACAAGGAAACCCTCTAGCGTTAGAATCATACAATTATGTATTTTGTGGTAACTATTTGTATGATTATAGTTCATTTTGTCTAACTGTAAACATACTATCCTTAATACCAGGGAGGTATTCTTGAAAGCAGGTTTAACCTACCATCTGCTAAACCTTGAACTCATAATTCACCCAAAATAAGCAAAATGTACCCTGTTGTGGCACAGCGATGACTCCCTAAAATTCTGGCATCATGTACAGATCCTGGCCATTTGGCCTCAACATTAGTGATGAGGTGGGTCGCATCACATATCTAGTTAAGGGATAGCAGTAACGAGTTTAATGGTTTTACCACCAAAAGATTAAGGACTGCAAATTCAGTTGTTACCTGCACATTGATGTTATAAACAGACTACCTAATTAATAGAGTCTCATTCTTTTACTGAAGGAGCTTTAATATGTCTGCCATAGTTTTTCATAGAAAGGACAAACCTGCCCCTCTGTGAAATTCTTCTTTTAGAAGGCGCAAATGTTTATGGCCAGGGAACTGCACAAAAGTGTCTAGAAACCGCTTTAGTGCAAGGCACACTGTACGAACGGCTCTACACACAGTTGCCTTTACCACATGCTCCGTATCACCCACATTATAGAGGAAACTCCCCGTCGCGAAGAAACGAAGGGCAGTGCACAGAATGTGTTCTGTGGTAAGCGCTGCCTCGCGGTTTATCACGTTTGATATGTGAGGTTTTTAAAAGCTTTGTTAAATAAATTAATGAATCTTTTGAAAAACGGTAACCCTTCGTTTGGATATAAAAAGCACATCGAAACGTATCCTTATCACCCTCTCACGGTGAAAAAAAACCCCGTATAATCTGTGTTTCCACGTCCACTCTCAGTCTCTGTAACAAACTAACCCTGGAACGCTCCAGAACAGGTTATCTTCAGAGAGCAAGTTGCTATGGTTACTTACATACCCTTAAAGTTACCTCCGATTTTGGAACCGAAAGCTGATGTCCGCTTACCTACCCTTAAACATATCCGGGTAAAAAAAAAAACTTTATGCCTAAATCTCATTTTTACTTAAATCCAAATTTTAATAAAAAAAAAAAAAAATCCAGTGGAAAGCCTTCCCAGAGAGAGGAATATGCTATGATATATAAATATCAGTCCAAATCATCAATGATCCACCCCCATGCTTCAGTCTGTGCACAACAGTCCGGGTGGCAAGCTTCTTTGGGGATTCTCCACACCGTAACTAGGGGCGTCGTAGTTGGGTGAAAAGTGGGACTAAATTACCAGGGCCCCAAGTGGGGGGAGGGCCCCTGTGGAGTGAAATTTTATTTTCCTTTAAATATAATTTTAAGATCACAATAAATGTTGTTAACTAATGTAAATGCTAATATTTTGGGTAAATGCATCAGTTGATTGATGTATTAAATGGTGTCCGAGTGCATATAGTGTCTGAGGACCTCGAGCTTACGGGGGGCCCATGGCCACTGCTTGTGCATAGGGCCCAGAATTTGGTGCTACGCCCCTGACCGTAACTCAGTTGAATTTGGAAAAGACAGTGAAGATGAACTCATCACAAAACAAAACATGTTTCACATTTCCCACAGCCCAATATTTCTGTTGCTGGTATCACTGAAACTGCTTGGAATGATTTGTCCAAAGATTTAACTATAGCAGCCATGAATGTTGACCCTGATGAGATCAGGATGGAAAGAGGAGTCAAGGTGCACATTGGATACAGTCTGAGTTAGATTAAATAAATAAAGACAATATAAAGACAATATTCAAATGTCCAAATACTAAATGAATACTAACTGAGTTAATATTCGGACATTCCTTTCAGACAACTTCCAAGTGCAGCAACAGTTACTCCTATTGGCTGTGGTTCATCCATTGTGGTGTTATGCTGACATTACCTTGAATATTGATTACACCATAAAGACCAACGAGACGTGCATCTGCAAATTGTCTTCTTTTGGATTCTGATATGACTCACTTCATGTTGTGTGGATTGCAATATATTATCTCCAGCTGTGCTACTGCTGTGCTCTTACTTACGTCATGTGTGCTCTTATGTCATTATCTAGCCTCCATACCATCTTTGAGAAAAAGCAAAAGTGAAAATGCATGTATGCAAAAACAAAGCAAATGAAGAAGGTAAACAGGGTAGAAAACAGGTCAGACTATCATACTTCCTGGTTACATCTCCATCCACAGCACAGTCAGCCACAGTACAAGAATTCACATAAGAAAGCTACAAAGGAAGAAAGAAAGAAAAGAAGAGAGAAAATCTTTGCAGCTTGGTACAACATCTTTCTTCTCTATACTGTAACATGGCTGGAGGACCAGCAAACTGGAAACAAACCTCTGGCAAGTACTTCTATTAAGTACATTTCTGTGCACAAACAAGCAATACTTAGCTCAGGAACTCTCTCAAATCTTCATGGTTTGGAAATGATTTTGTTCTTCTCATAGAGCAAGGAACCATAAACATAGATGTTAGAGAAGACGGTGTGCAGACGGGTGCAATTCTGAGGGGATATATTTTTCAAGGACAACTTACCACTTACACTGGTGAGAAATTGACCAATAGTACAATGTATTTCACTGCTATTTAATTTATATAGTATTTATCAATGGGCTTATATTTGTTTGTACTTTTCCAGTTTTTACATTCTTTAGCTAATTCTCTTGAATTTCAGGACCTCCAACCAGAGAAGGAGCAGGTCCGGTTGTAACCACTGAACAAAATGGTACTTGCCTCAGCTTGAATTATTTCTTCACATTGATGTAAAAGTGACACCATCATTAAGTAATGACAAACTTTTTGTCTTTTAAACTGGAGATGGTACCATCAACATAAGGAATGTGGGGAGCCAGTCACATCAAGACATTGTACTTGGCAATGTCTTTGAAGGTGATATGTTTGTTCAACACAATGTTAACAGTGAGTAATTTCTGTGTAAATATTAAACTACAGAATGACATGGAATTATGGACTATGTGACACTCTCTGTTCATTTTACAGTACAGCCTGTGGGACAGAATAACAATGAGTACGGAGATGAAGGTGAGGATTAAAGGATTTTCTTGATGCAATTATTCCTCAGCAATGTCAAATTCGTGACAACTAATTACTGTCATTATTTTATCATTATAGAGCAGATGGATCTGGGATGAGATGAAATACTTCACCACTAATCATCATACAAAATAAAAATATTGAATTTAATTAGTGTCCAGCATTTTTAATCATCAACTGAGGGTAATGTTTACTTTAATGTTTGTTTGTTTATTTTTTTTAATTAAATGTAGTTTTAACTCAGTAGCCCATTGCAAGTGAATTTTTAGTTTGTACCACAGTGAAGCTCATTTCTGAGTCATAAAATGTTGTGGATTATGTAGGGTTAAATATTCTGCACTGAAAGTCTTTTAAATTAATAATTCAAATATTATTGTTTTTAATAGACTAATTCACCAGAACACAGACAGGACACAATCCAAGATTAATAATGAGCCATTTTAATGAATAAATGAATAAATAAATGCTTTGTAATGGTCTGTAAGAAAGTTCTCTTTAAGATTACATTTTCCCGTTGATATCATTAAAAATGTAATTGTATGTAAAAAAAAAAGTTTGTTAAACTTGCCAGGTTCTAGACTGATGATTCATGAACAAGCTTATTTGGAAGTCACTGCTTAACAACAACAACAAAAAAACATTTAAAAAATGTAATCACACAAACTACACTTGGATCTCAAGACTTTGTAGTAATTTGTTATAATTACCAACTGTACTTTATATACATAGAGAGAATAAATAAAAACAGGACATAATGACAAAATGTTAAAAAACACCCATGAAGTGCTGAAAATGGAGAAAACGAGACACACAATACACTTGCTGGTGCTACAGGTTACTGTAGGAGCTGTGTCCCCCTTCATGGATCCTACAGAAGTCCTGACCTGCCAGTGCCCTCTTCTTACATGGCTGTCCCAGTCTGGTGGTGCCACTACACAGAGGACGCCCTGAGAAAGAGCTGCAACATGAAGTCAATCCAGTGTTTAGAGGAAGTACAAAACAGAAACAGTAATCTATATTTAAAAACCAAAAAAAAAAACCACACACCACACACGCACGCAAGCGCACACGCACAACACAACACAACGGGAAAAATAAAGGCAAACAAAAAATTTAATTTATTTAAAACAGCAATACCTGTTGCTGGCGACTGACTGATTGGGGCTGGAGCTCCGGGACTTGCTGACTATATCCAAGATACCTCCTAGGTTCCTCTGGGTAATGTTCTCTAAAACAGCCTTATCCAAAATGATGGAATGATTTAGCAAAAATTAAAATGGAGTAGAATTAAGCACAAAAATGATTTCATTAATATATTATACCCTAATCAAATCTTGAATGAAAGAACCTGCTAAGATGTTAATAATTTTAAATATTTTCCTTAAGAGTAAAACATGATATTCTTATAGACCAAAGGTCTCTTGTCAATCTTTTACTAAAGTCGTGTGCGTGACAATCTAAACTAAAACCGTCCCTCTAAAAATGAGCATATTTTTCCACATTATAAAGTTGTTAGTGTTCGTGTTCATGCGCACGTTCTACTCACTCCTCCAAGGTTATGTCGAGCCTTCAGTCTGGGGGTAGAATGGCTGGGGGTGCCTACAGATAGACACCCATGGCTGGGTGGCCCATATGTGTGAGCTGGAGATAAAGCCGGCATACATGGGTCTCCTACACCATGTCGAGTAAATGAATAAACGCACAATGAAAGACAGACCAGTGAACAAAAGTTTTAAAAACACTCCTGCACAGACACAAAGAAATATACACATGTATGTGTGTGATAAGAAATCACCAGTCATAAAGCTGTCTTGACCTAGAAATGGCACCTCTGGCTCCATATCACAGTCCAGGTCTCTAAAATAGAAAATAGAGAGGAGATGTACAATAGATTTGGTAAGAAACCCAAGATACAATACGATTCCAGTGTTTTATTATTATATTAAAAAAGCCCACAAATCAGGTGTGAAAATAGTAACTGATGGAATTTTCCAACAGAAGACTTTTGGGTTTTTATATATATATATTTACTTTTAGAGATCCAGTTTTAAGCAAACAAAATTGACAAAAAACTGACAAGTTTAGAAGTAGTCAAGTGAACATGAATCTCAATGATGTCCCGGCCATACATGTCAAGAAGCCAAATAGGGCAAAGTATGGATATGTTCTCAGGGTGGAGATGGCATTACTCTCTCTGCCTGTCAATCACAGCAACCGAAAACAATCATTCCTGGGTTTCTTGGAGATTATGAATGAGGAAGAGGGCAGAAAGCACTTTCCTCAGAGTGTGTTATGATACCCTGTGCCTCAAGCATAAGCAGGAGTTCAAAAAACATTTAATATTCAATAATAAGTTGCATGAGAGGGGAGAGCTGGCTGGTGCGTTGAGAACCAACAGGTGACCCAATTGAAGAACCCCCCACCCACACCCACCCCCACACATTACTAAAAATATAAGAAAGTGTGAGTTGTACTTCATGTTTTCTATAAAGAAAGCAGAATTTGTTCATACGTTAGGACATGAGAGGCTAAAGCAGCCATCTCCTACACAAAGACTCACTCTAGAGGTGTCGAGGTTCCTGGACTGTAGGCAGGCTTTGATTTATCAGGAGTCTTTTCAAGTGGACTAGCTGAAATAGCAGCATGAACACCATCACTGCTCTTTTGGCCCTTCAGGTGAGACACGGCCCACAATAACTGCAGCACAAACCAACGTGCTGGAAAACAAGATTGCACAAAGTTATAGTACAGACTTAAACATGAAGTGAGCACATGCACGTGTGGTGCGTGCACACGCTGCAACTAACCCAGTGAGAAAGTAAAAAGGACCAGAGAGAGTGTGACCAGGTCAAGAGCTGCCTGCTGATTGACCTCAGCGATGGCGTTGATGGGTACAGTGATGAGCAGAGAGACACGGGAGAATGTGGGACACTGCAAAAAGGACAGCAGGACTGCAGAGAACAGGAAATATCCAGCATGCATCACACATACCCACACAGCACGTAGACTAAGTCCTGAAAAAAAAAAGGAGGGGGTAAAAAAAAAAAAAAAAAAAAGAAATTTTACATTTAAATTTATAATTTACAATTTAAATTTACATTTACATCATTTGGCAGACGCCCTTATCCAGAATGACATACAAAAGTGCTTTGAATACATTAACTCAGGTTCACTAACTTACAAGACCATGAGCCTAAAACACTGTTCAATTTATTTATAATTTTTATTTTTTTGGTTGTTTTATTTTATAATTTTGTTTTTTGCCGTCATTTAAAGACAGCCAGTGACTCAGCTGTTTGGACCTCTAGAGGAAGTTCATTTCATTGAAATTTGACACTAATTTATTGTGGTTGTAAATTTCAAATGAAAATATAATCAAAGCATTTAAAATTCAATGCAAAAATTGTCACCTTACTAAATTGCTGTTAGAAAATATATTCGACTGCTAAAAATACAAATCTTCATTATTTTTCAGTCTCACAAATTCAGGTTGAAAAAAAATCAGCTATTAAAATTCAGGTTGACAAAATGCAGGGCTTCAAATTCAGGTAGAAAAAAAAAAATTCAGGTTTTACATCTGGGATATTACAGGAAGAGCAATGGATTGCCGATTTCTGGGGCTCGTGTCGCACTTTAAAGTGTGCTTCCTGCTCCCTCTGCAGTTTACTTCACAGTGAATCACTTGCCGACCGGAACGCAGCACTTGTAACTAATCGGCAGCAGGAGAAACTGTTCAGGAGATTTCAGTTCCTGCGTTTCCCCTTTAGCACGGATAAACGAAATTATGTCGTTTATCGCTAATGAACCGCGAGACAGCTGACTCTGGCCATTCTGGCTTTGACTTTACGATTTCACGTTTCAGTAGCATAATGTCATTTACTAAGGCAAAAGGACTCTACTCGGTTCCTCACCTCCTCCTTAATAGTGGTACGCAGTTCCTCCAAAAGACTACTGTACACAAGAGAGTATTGTACTCATGGCTTGAAGAAAACACATAATATTTTCTAAATCTTAACATGCTTTAAATAAGTCAAGT
>JAOTRN010000009.1:12694580-12729957 GCA_028566695.1 Bagroides melapterus
GGGTGTTGAGAAGTCTGATGGCTTGGGGAAAGAATCATGTAATATCAATCGTTTCTTTGTGTGAGATTTTATCTGACAAACCGGATATTATTTGTAGAATATTAACTTTGTGTCAGCTATTATGCTTCCTCAGAAATTATTTCCTCGAAAATCTAGCCTTTTAGCCCGGGTTAATAATTTAAGGTCAAGCCTGTTGATTTTTATGTGCTACTTGAACAAAGTCAAGAATAACCACAGACTGAGTGACTAATGCCTACTGCCAAATATAATAGTTTTTCCTTATGAAGAAAATTTACCAACACTACATTAACAGGCATGAGGTATGAGAATGGCTACAGTAGAGTTTCCCAACCATGGTCCTGGAGTATCAAAATTGGTCAAGATTAGGTGTGGTTAAATAGGTGGAGTTATATAAGCTCTGCCCCAGAACCTACAGTGGATCAACTAGAGTTAACACAGTAACTAGGGGTAGGATTAGCAGGGACTGTTATGACAACAAGTACAAAAGGACATACATCTTCTTGAAAGTCAAATTATAATACTATAAACTGTTGCAGTTTAGTTCAATATGGCTTACTTGTGTTGTTACTGTCCCTTATTTTTGTAATAAGGTATAAGCTATAAGCTCTGATATTAGCATGTTAGCATTGTAAAAGAGAGGCCAATTCAGCTACTTGAAAGTAGCTGATAAATAAAAACATACTATAAACATACAAAATTCAGCTCCTAATGAGCTATCAGAGTGGATACAAGTGCAAATGCTTTTAATTTTTTTTTTTTTAATTAAGCTCTTATGAGCTCTAAGCTCAAATATTAGCATGTTAGAACAACTAGCTTCTTGATTTCATACTGAAGTTGGGCCGGAGTGAGGGGGAGGAAATTTTCCAAGTGTGTTTCTTCAGATATGTAATTCACTTGTACTTAAACAGTACTTAAACCATTTTTTATGTCCTACACATTTTTTCTACATTTATGTTTTTAGTACCTATTATTTATTTCATATGTCTATTAGAATAAATGGTTAATACAGTGCTTGCTAATTGTACTATATTTACACTAATCCCCCCACCCCCCAAGATCCAGCTAATTATTAAAACTGTGTGAGTTAAATCCTGTCTCTGGACAATCCTTATGCAAAATGTTGTTAAAGCTGTAGTATAAACACATCTGTTTGTTCAGTTTTTGTATGAAAGATTTATATTGTACTGCAGATGCAGATCTGGGACACGGCTGGCCAGGAGCGTTTTCGCACCATCACACAGAATTACTACCGCAGTGCTCATGGGGCTATGATCACCTATGACCTGACACGCCGTTCCACCTTTGACTCACTACCTCACTGGATACATGCAGTAGAACAGTATGGAGTTGCCAATGTAGTCTTTGTACTTATAGGTATGAGGCATTGTATTTATTACTCTGTGTTTATGTACTTGGAGAAACTTCACGTGAACCTTGATCTGGCAGCCAGTATAAATGAGTGCATTTTTTGAAAAGTGAGAAAAGATCTTTCATGGAAAGTTTGAAGATGTGAATAAAGATCTTTATTAATCATTGAGGGCTGCTTTGAAGGCATTTGTGAGAATGGATTATATCGGATCATATTTTTTTAGCTACAGCTAATTGTGGATTATGTTATTGTATATAATTAATGCCATACCAAACAGGTCCATAGAGACCAGACCAAGACTTTAAGTAATTCTTGGACATGATAAACTGGTATAGAGGGGGCTTTTGTACAAAAGAGACTCCTTTAACTGTAAAATGCATTCCATGGAGTCACTGAGTACAAATTTTAAATATGAGTGATTAAATTTGTCTATTACTAAAGCTACAGTGGATTCTATTCCAGAACGTTCCACTAACAAAATACGTTCATGTCATGACCTGCATGACGCCCAAGTTTCCACTTACAATAACTTTGTGTATACTATGGGATTCACAACTTGACTTGTAACTGAAAACAAAAGAAAATGTAGAGCTTAAAATTAACGGACAACTTTATGTAGCAAGGCAAACTTCTCATTTCTGGCAATGTTGATATTTTTTTCATTCGGAATATAGAATATAGAATATAGAATTGCTTTCCGCTTTTGGCATTACCAAAAGTCCAACAAAAAATATTTCAGTTTCTATTTTGTTGTTCTTCAGGTAATAAGTGTGATCTGCAGCCCCAACGACAGGTGTTATTTGAGGAGGCCTGTACTCTGGCTGAACAGAAGGGTGCTCTGGCTGCCTTAGAGACATCTGCTAAGGAGAACCATAACGTACAAGAAGCATTTGAGCTAATGGCACGGGAGCTGATAGTACGAACTGGAGGCCTAGTCACACAGGAAGCCCTGCCTGATTCCCCAAATCTCCTTCTATACGCTGAGTCTCACCCAGTTGATGAAGTGGAGTCCGTAGAGAAGAAATCTTGTGACTGCTGAAATATTGGGTTTTAAAGAGAATTCAGAGACCTCTTCAGGACTTTTTTTTCTCTAAACACAAGCATTAACTCCATTAGTAGATGGACTTTTGGTTCAGAGGAGAAATGGATGACAGACATACTCCATTGTCCAATACTACATCCTGTCTCAGACAGTACATACAACACACAGGGGTCATGTTTGTACTGTGTGCAATATGATTGTTTAATTTAAATTTTTAACTTATAAATTAACTTAAATGCTTTGTGTTCTTTTCCCATGTTAATGAGAAATAAAATGGAGAAATGATCATTATGGCTAGGAACTTTCTGTACAACACACAGAATCCTTATCGTATTTATTTTACATAAAAACAAAGACGACATTTTGAACAGCACATGGCAAAAAAATAAGTTCAAATAGTTTTTTTGCCCAAATAATATTAATCCTTCCTAAAATCACATGACAAATTGCAAACATATTAACAAAACATTTTGCATCCAACAATAAAGTGATGTATTGGGAAATTTTTCTTTCCTCTAAATTTTCTTTTAAATGCTAAAAAAGACAAACATTTTGGCTTTATGTAAAAAGTACCGTAAACATGATGTCTAATTTAAAACACACTCCATGCAAGTAAAACTGCTCTAAAAACAGCTGTATTAAAATATTAACAGTAAAAACAGCCTCTCTTTGTGTGACTATTAAACATCCTAATAAAACGAAGACATTATCCTATATTCCAGCTACTGTTACAGTCATTAATTTCCTTGTATTACAGTATACATTACTGACCTAGAGCTGCACTGCAATTCTTCATGTTTACGGTTTCCAGTGTGTGAGGTGTTCAGTTTTGTTCTTAAATTGTCTGTATGTTTTAGTGGTAGCCCGAGAAGCATCTGGTTTAGATCAGACCAGAACCCTCTTGTTGGAAGACAAGCTTGACAGCCTCAAACACATCCTGAACTACAAAAGATGGCTGGGTCAGGGTTGGATCGAAGCGGAAATCCCGATGGCCATGGAAAATGCGCTGCTCCGTGACCGTTTGCTCAGATGAGAGCTCCTGCTGCTCTCTGTTGTAGACACCTGTGCACACCAAGATGGAGCTGCAGTTCTCAGGTAGACGGTGCTCATATGAGCTCCCGACCATGACCTTGCCTGAATTTTTTGCATCGTCAACTGTTTCGTATTGGAAATCACTCGCTACATGACTGGCTGAGCCACCCTGCGCATGTACCTGAGTCCTGCCACGGAGCACTGACTGCAAGTAGTGGTTATAGAGGTTTGCGCCATATATGTCAGCCATGGGGTTATCCCTGTGAGAAACATAGATTTTGTTAAAGGAAAATAAATCAATGGTCCAGAATACTACAAAACAAGTTTAATCATGAAAAGGATCAGAAAGAGGCAAGCATGACCTGAGCATTTTTATGACCAAGTAACAAAACAAAAATACAATACAACCAAATGATTTTTTTTCTTTAAATCAACAGCAAAATGAATCCTAATAGGCTCTACATTCTTTCAGAGAAATGAACATGCTGAAAACACCTTTACTTTATCAGCTCACATACCATGTTTGTTCCAATCACATGATTTGTATTTAGTATATTGTACTTGTCCACACAGGTGACGATCACCTGAACATTGTCTCTATAAGCAGTGTACCAACGCCTTAACTCACCCAATGGCATACAGTCTTTGAACAGGTTCTGTCCAGCCCAGCTTCTCTGCCTGTTGTCTGATCAGCAGCTCTGCATAGTTATAAGTCACTACACTGGGCTTCCCAATCAGTGCCTCATAATGCAGGTCATAACCTGTGATCTTCTTATAGATGCTTTCCAAACACACCAGGAACATTCCGTGACCGAATCTAAACAGGAATAACAGACAATACAAAGTCAAAGCTATTTGATACCAGGTTTTTGATTTTTTTTTTTATCTTTATTTATTTATTCTATCTTTTAAATGACAGCATTAAACACAATGTGATATTAATATTAAACTAATAAGTATAACCACATTGTACATGTGCTTACACAAGACAATGCATGTGAATTTTTTCATTTTTCCTCTGAGAGTGAAGGCTAACATGGCTGCATCACTGAGCAGCAAAACACACTAAAAAGCGCTATCTGACCTTGTATGCACACATCAGCTTTCAGACACCAACAACTGGCTAGTGTCACTGATAGACAGAGTACAGAAAATATGGCCAATTTTGCTCCCTTGGCTCCCAACCACAGCTAGCTGTGCAAATGTCAGGAGATTGCAGATTGTGTCGCTTTACTGTTGTGCCACTAGGAAGCCTACTTTTATTTTCAATTTCAATGAAAGACTTCTCTACTAGAAAAAGGGAAAAACTCACCGAGGACTATTTGCCTCTGCCATCCATAGTAAGTCCATGTTGCAGGCCAGCACAGGGATATGTGGGTAATGTGCTGATGTCACAGGATTTCCTGGCTTCCCATTGGTCAAGAGAACATCCACAATCAGCTGAAGGTTAGTCTCCCACCTGATTGGCTCACCAAAGAGAACTACAGCTGAAAATGCAAGTATATGTGAAATATAAGTGGAACTCAGAGTGAAGGCAATAAATTAGGATAAAAAACAAAAACTTAGCCTTGAGTAAAAACACTTGCCTTCAATCGGTTGGAGGTCCTTGGATGGCGGAACCTAAAATAAATATTTTATGTTTATATAATAATATATAATAAATATATAATGTTTTTCAAACCTTTTCAGGTTTACATGCAAAAATGAATTCAAATTGTGTAGGAAATGGGAAAAAGGGTGTAAAGGATTATATTTAATATTGTTTTAATCCCTATCCATCTAGGTGAAAACTGTGAAATTGTGAAACTGCAATTCCTCACCACTTCTTTGGGTCTGCGATTGTGATCCACCACATCCAGCAGAGGGTACGCCTCTCTTAGCATATCAATGGTCACAACATTCTGAAAGCCCAAACTGGAGTGGGTTTTTGTTAAAGTCAAACTTTTAAATGAAAAGTCATGATTGTTTGAAACATCTATCTCAAATTACTGCTGCACATCAATCAATATATTTGGACTGAGGTCACAAAATATGAACAGCAATATAAGCTGTTAAAAATAAACAGAATATTTAAGGATACTTGTGTGCAACTTCCACAACTGGTCCCTGGCCAGACACTAACACACACTTCTTATGGAACTGACTGAAGACCCGTAAAGGACTGTGGGACAACATGACCTGATCTGGTGACACCTAAAAAAAAAAAACACAAAAGAAAAGAAAAAACATTAACGGACCAATGTTCACTTCTTCGACAGGGCGCATTTTTTTGATCTGCAAGACTGACCTCAACTTCTAGAAGATGAGATAGCTGCTCTGCTTTGGTCTGCCGGACGGAGTTTCCTGCATTGGTAACAAAGACCACTGGGACTTTATATTTTCCATTTCCATCCACCAGATACCTAAAACATTGTTTGGCTGCTGGAATGGGGGTTCGTCCACGGACCAGTACCCCATCAATGTCGAAGAGCAGACCAAAAGATTTCTGACGACTGCACTGGGAAGGCTTTAAAAACAGTGTTCAAATATCAGTTTCAGTGATGCTACTGGAAAACATTAAAATATTCAAAATTCTTAATAATCAAACGTAGTTAATGTGCTTAATGGGTAAAAACATCCCTCAGCAAAAAGAATTTGAAACTATATGTGTACTTTAAAGAGATACGTAAATCTATTATGCAAAATCATGTCAACGATAATGTTTTCAGGTCACTAAAGGGCGCGTCCTGATCCACAGCCGGCTCTGTCTAGTTCTCACTGCCGGTATCTTAGTCGTGTTGAAAAGCGCATGCGTACAAGCAAACAGTCAAATAAACACAAATCGAAACAATACAGCTTCCCTAACCACAGTCAATACTTTAATAGATCAACAACATAATTATTTATTGGTTGACATACACCACGCATTGTTGTTTTTTAAACAAAATATAAAAACAAAAAACATTTAACATGAACGACAAAACATTTAGAGAAAAGTCGATGAATGGGTCAACTTACACTACTGTACCGCCGTATTTGCGCTGAGCCGGTTAGTGCCGTTCTATTAAATTTCAGAGCCTGCAACCAGCATTTAAACATATTTAACCGCGAAATGAACTCTGCCATTTCTTTGCTTTGAAACAATGCAGTAACTAGACAACTACCGTTTTCAGTACATATTACCTCACAGGTTTTAGTTTCAGCTGCTGGTTAAACTAGTTTAACTCTGTCGTGCTAGTTGCCTAGGCTGGCCGTCGTTCCCGGATGCAAAAATAATTTGCTGCCTAATGGCATTGGCTATTCATTTGCAGAAATCAGACGCCGGTCCAAGTCCACAAATAGCATTCCAAGACCCAAATATTTAAAAATAAGATAAATAAATGGCAAGTATTCCGTCGGCTAACATCAGCTGACACAACTATTTAAATAAACTCTTGCTGCATGTTTGCGCATAAACAGCGCAGCATTGATGCCAAATGGTCAACTCTGATCAACTTCCGGATTAACGGTCACAAACAAAAGCACGAATTTGTGTCCTGTACAAGGTAACAATTGTATTCTATCATACTTTTTTTAAACAGACATATAAAATAATAACGATGTGAATGTTGTTTTATTAAATGCAATAATCTAAATTATATTTCAGCAAGTTTGTTTGCAATGCTAATAATGTACGATGCTTTTAATAATAGCTCGGAAACTTTAAAGTTCGCTAACTATTTTCAGCGTTAAATTATTTGGTCAGACGGTTTTGTCTATTGTTGCTTGAATAAAATAGTTTTAGTAGTCAATTTATAGCCACGCTGCTAATCTAAAAATATTCTACATACATATAAGTACGTAAATAGGATACTGAAACAACAGAGCTAGTTGTCTGGTCTGTGCAGCACAGACGGTTTGTCTGTTTAAATTTCCCGTCACTGCGCTGCGTCATTGCCGCCTGATAGCCGCGCGATATTTAACAAGTTACTCTGACTGTATACTTCAAGGCTTAGTTTAATGCAATTTTGAAGATAGTACTTATATCTGCACTCGATTACGGGCATTTTCGTGTAATTTCATGATTGATATTAGCCTCTTTCTAATTACACTGACATATTTTAGTTATAAACCAGTATGTAAAATCCTAATATATATTACTGTATATTAAATATGTTACGTTAATATATATTGGACTGCTTTAGCGGTTTTACTTGATTTTGCTATTTCCTGTTTTGCCAGGCAATTAGAAGCGTGATGGAGTCACCAACACGGCAGCGTGGCCGAGAAGGGTAGGTGTTCAGGAGTCCATAATATAATACCACATACACTATATGGCCAAAGATTTGTGGACACCTGAACATCAAGTCCATATGTGCATATGGGCATTTTTTGCTGCATAAAAAAAAATCTGGACTCTTTAGACCTGGTTGTTAAAACCTCTTTCTTCCGTCTTTAATCTTCTGGGTGGATTAGGTGTGAGACCCCACTGCCCCCAATCTCTGAGCGCTTGGCTTATCTCAGACCATCTCGTGAGCTGCTGGAGTTTTACAGACAGAAAGTGGCTCAGTTTGATGCAGAGCACGATGACCTGCTGCAGCTGCTTGAGAAGTATAAGAGCACTACAGAGGACCAGGTAGGGCTTTACACTGAGAAAAATGAACAAATGTGTGTACAAGTTCCTGTGTGTATCTTTGTATATGTATGAAGTCTTATTCTGTGGTTGTGCACTTGTGTGTTCCTGTAGCACAAGCTGCAATGGGAAGTGCGTCAGCGGGAAGAGGAGATTGCAGAACTGCAAAAGGCTCTGAGCGATATGCAGATTTACCTTTTCCAGGAGCGAGAACAGGCTCTTCGGCTTTATGCTGAGAACGATCGTCTCAAGATCAAGCGAGTATTTTATTTTTTCGGTTTACACGATTGCTATAGTTCTGGAAAGGCTGGAAATTCATAGAACAAATTTTTGAACAATAAATAAATAAATCTGGATTTTTTTGGGAAGATTACAAATATGTTTTGGAACAAATCATAAAATGAGTAAAGAAGTATATTTAATTTTTGTTATCAATATCATAATCACATGGCAGCAAATGGTATAGAAAATAAAATGGACAGGAAAAATGCTTAAGGAATGAATTAATTACTTCTGTGCTAAATTGTGCAACTTTTTTCTATTTGCTGTTGTTATTTGTAGGTCTGAAAATGTCAGAAAAACTATGGAATTGTTTAGTAAAATATGTGTGGCATGAATTTTGTGTGGCAAATATTTGAGTTTTTATGTTTGACATATGGCAGTCACCCTTATCCAGAGTGATTTACATTTATTTAATTCTCATAAAACCTCAGCCACCCCTTATGGTATATTAACCTAATGTTGTCAAAGTAAAATATTTAAAATGCCAATCTGCTGCTGTTGCTATATAGAGAACTCGAAGACCGGAAGAAGATTCAGCATCTTTTAGCGTTGGTGGGCCCAGATACAGGCGAGATCACCTATTTTCACAGAGAGCCTCCACACAAGGTTAGAAGGTTCATTTCTGTTGAATTGATCACGGCATTGCATGTGGATACAAAACAGTAAACATCAGCTTCCTGTTCAACTTTTAATTAGGTCACTATTCCACAAAAAAAACTCCAACCCAGAACCCAGGAATATGGAAATGTGGCAAAACCAAGGCCTGGATCATCCAAAGGTTTTTTTTTTCTTGTTGTCCTTTTATGAATTATACATTTCTGAGCTAAATCTGATCACTGTTCACCATCTGGATCTGTCCCCTGTAGATGGGGGTAAGAAACTGTCCAAAAGTGGAGGAGATTTCACAAATTCTGAGCAGTACAGGAAAGATAACCAGACACTCTTATTACAGGTGTGTATCAGAACCTTTTAAAGTAAGTAGTGTGCATTCATTTGTGCTTCAAGTACGAATTTGGTCCGGTGTCTCCCTCACTGCTGTGTCAATTTAGGTGGAGGCATTGCAGGCCCAGCTGGAAGAGCAGACACGTCTGGCTAAAGAGCAGGTGGAGTCCCTGCTGGAGGACAGACGAATTCATATAGAGGAAGGGCAGGTCCAGCTTCAGAGAGACCAGGAGAGAATCACTACTTTAACCGAGAAGTACCTCCATTCTTCTGACAGATCCTCACATTTCTTTTCTTTAGAGAAAATTGTCTGTCTCGATACACATTCTTTTCTCAGTCCACTTGTACTCATTATTTCTTCAGACTCCAACGCACACAGAACTTGCTCTATGAGAGCACCAGAGACTTCCTGCAGCTGAAGTTTGAAAGTCGAGCCCATGAGAAGAGCTGGATGGTGGAGAAGGACAGGCTCCTGAGAGAGTTAGACTTGGGCCAGGAGAGGTTAAGGGAGACACGCAGCTTCCAAAAGCAGCCAGAAGCCTTCACAACCCCACTACTTCTCACCCAACCGACTCCAGAGAGCAGCCAGATGCATCGGGACGAGATCAGGGTTAGAGCAGAGATGGGGGTTTTTTTCAGCTTCCACTTGAAGTTTACCCTGGAAGCAGTGAAATAAATAAACCTGATTATTGTTGTGATAACCTCAAGCATGAGTTGCTCTGACTTTCATTCCACAGGCGCTACAAGAGGAGCTGAAACAAGCCCATAAGCTAGCAGACATGTACAGAGAGCAGTGTGTAGGTCTGGAGAGTGATCTGGCACAAATCCGAGAAGAGGGAGATGTAGGTCGGGAGATCTTCAAGGCAAGTAGACAAAGGTAAATGATAGGGCTGTGCGATTTGGGGAAAATATCTAATTGCGATTTTTTTGACAGATATTGCGATTGCGATTTTATTTTGTAGTCAAGCTGCAGCTCAATGTTCTATATCAGATGCAGTGTGTATTTCTACCCAATAGACTGTTAGCTTCTTACTGCTAAAATGCAGTCAGTGATTGTTAAAAAACAAAAAGAACTGAAAAGATAATAAGTTATTCCATCATTTATTAAAATTTCTTTTTAAATATTCATAAATTAAACATAAATTATATATATATTTCATATTGCATCCACATTGCAGCCTCTTGCGATTAAAATTTCAAATTGCGATTCGATTTCGATTAATCGCACAGCCATAGTAAAGGAATTTGGTAGTTAAATGAAATTCTAACCAGTACACACATGCGGATATGCAGGAGCGCTCAGACAAAATCTCCAAGCGTCTTCAGTTAATGACTCAACGTTATGAAGCTCTGGAAAAGAGGCGATCCATGGAGGTGGAAGGCTTCAAGACTGACATCAAACATCTGCGACAGAAACTCAAAGATGTAGAGAAGCAGCTCTTTAAGGTGATACACCCAACATAAACATTCTATATACCACGCACTGTACAAGTCTTTGTGAAGGAGCTGCTATTAAAGAAGCAATGCATTATAAAGAACAAATGAATAAACCTTCAAATTACAGCCTGCTCTATAAGCCTTGTTGTAGGAAATGAATCAACACCTAGTGACAATTCAGCAGTGCTGTTGTATAAACCATGAAATGACTATACAGGAAGTTAAAGTAGTATTTTACTTATTTGTGCTCAGACGTTCTCACCAGTGATATGCTCATGAGCATGAATTTAGTCATCATTGCTCCAAAACCTCTACATAACTTTCGGAACTTTATAAAACACATGGCATTAACTTGATATAATGTACATTGTAACATTGATCCATTCCTTTTTTCAGGTGACTCTTAATGTGGGGCCAGATCAGGATTTAGCCATTCTGCATGAAGTTCGACAGTCAAACGCCAACACCAAGAAACTCCAGGGCGAATTAAAAAGCCTAAAAGCAAAGATATACGGAATAGAGAATGAACTGAGATTCTGTTGAATTTTAAAATGTGGAAAATCTTGCCCTTTTTGAGCCTTTTCAGGGCAGTCTAATATCACTGCAGAAGATCCACTAGGGGTAAGTTAATCTGTGTTTAGTATGTAATGATGGGCCAGTTCATTATTCAATGGCATTATTGTAGAACATTGACCTCTAGACAACCATCCAGAACAGGGGACTTGTGACTGAAACCTTTTTTTTTTTTTTTTTTTAAATGTCCAAATTCTCCCAGCATTGGTAAAAAAAAAATGTATCATGGTTTTTTTTTAGATATGATTTTCTATTTTAGTATTTATTTTTGTCAAATGGTTTAATAAACATAGAATATTCTGCAGGTATTTTGGCCTTTTTTATATACTTTGACTATATATTTATCATGTATTATCTTCATTTGCGGATCATTTAGAGAGATAATTAATGAATTCACTGTAAACACAAAAGGGACTTGACCATTTCATTTATTTTTTATTTTTTTCGGTTTTTAAAAACATGGCAATACTGAAATGCTTCAAATGGACACAAAAAACACACCACATTGAACCACTGTACCGTACAGTACCGCATGATGCAGTGCTACAATGAAGAGGACTCGCTAGGTCACATTCTAGTTTTGTCTCAAAATATAAAAACCATTAACAAAATAAATCAAACCAATCTTTTGTGCTCAGACATGAAAAACAAAAATCGACCCAATGTATTGCACTAGAGCACAGACCGTACCATCATGACTAATTGGCAATAATATTCATGGTGATAAATCCAATGCTTCCAAAACAGTATGTATTAGTGTGCATTTAAAATATCGTTAATCCGTAGCAGCACTCTAATGTACCCTTTTTATGTAATAAAACTCTTACAGCTTTCACTGCCTCTTCTTTTTAAAAGTTGAATTCTTGCTCCTGAGTATCTGAGGTACAAAGTGCATTGTCAATGCATCATAGATAAAAAAAAAATAGTACTACAAATAAAATATTGGAGTGTTAGTGTTTAGGCTTTGGCCTTTTTTTGGTGCTATTGTATTAGAGTTATGAATATTTTTTCCTGAAGGCTTGGGACAGTCAAAAGTCCTTTCCCCCATACCCATCTTTTCCCTTTTCTCTGACACATCATGTCTACTGTGTGAAGTGAGAACTCTGTCTCAAAGCTTATTTGCAAGCTTTCCATTAATCCATTATGTTTGCACATAGTACGAGTGCTGTTGCCGATACTTCAATGAAGATTCACAACAGCCCAGAACCACCAGGAGAAACTGTACCTGAATTGTACCTGCACTAGAATATCATAACTAAATATTAAGTTATAACAGTGGCTTTTATCTCCACACACAACCCTGTTAAATATAACAAACAATTTTTCAGTCATATTTATAGTTCTGGCTTATTTTATTGTGAAGGGTTTCAGATCATGTAGTTCTTTTTGAGAACCTCCAGGTACTGTTGTGTGGCTCTGCTCAGTGGGTCTTGATGCTCCACAATCAGATTCGAGTTGAGATTCTTCTGGGACCCACAAGCAGAACCCACAGGAGACATCCGGGTAGATGCACCCTCAAGCTCGCTTGTGCCTGACAGAAAGAATTCAAAGTTATAGAAGTGTTTCAGACAGAGGAGTTTAGAGCTTCAGAGACTGATTTAAATTTGTTAAAAAAAAAACACACACACACACACACACAACAGCTAACGCCACAGTAAAATGAACTGTGATGGTGTGCAAAGAGTGTACACCTTCACTATTTTCTTTACTGTACATAATCAGAAGCGCTCACCATAGTCCAGCTCCTTTGATATGTTTTTCTCCAGTTCAGACTGCATCTACATAAGACAGGTGGATAAAAGTGATCATTATTGTATCTGCTGCTTTTACTTTGCAGACCTAATAATATAGCTCTAAAGTTTGCTTGCTGTAATAAGCTTTGATTATGTAAGAACGACTCTTCACAATGCTACTATAATACAATATAATCGATAAATGAAGGGTCAAAGTATTTGTGTTCAGCAGTGATTCAAGATTTAGTGTAAACCCTGAAATAAGGATTCAAGCACACTACTATGAAATGAATGCAGGAAATGGGAATGATATAGTACAAGTGATGTTAAGATCCATGTTCAATATAAAAGATGAAATGACAAAACAATTTTGCAAAGCTTAACAGTTAAAGTTGGGATTAGTGAAGAACTCGTTGGAAAGCAATGCCATACATTTAGCAGCAGTGAGTTACACCCAACTACACACCTGCTTATGAATCAGGCTGAAGAGAGGAGAGGTGAGAGACAGACTTTTGAGCTAGGAGCTGAAGAAGTAAGAAACAGAAGAGTGTTATGTATGCACAGTCTACAGAAAACCAGAAAAAAATGAAGGTGTGACAGAAATAGAACAGGGAGGAAAAGTGGGAGAAGTGTTGAGTTGTAGAATGGAGAGGAAAGATTTAATTGCTGAAGAGTGGAGATGGCTTAAATTTGATAGCTACATAAGGAAAGACTTGCTAATTCCTTACATTAAATTATGACTGAAATGACAGTGAAAATGAAAATGTGTAAAACCGACACCTGCTGAACACTGACTCAAGTCTGCTCCAGCTTACCTTTGCCAGGTACGCCTCTACACGGTTGGTGTGTTGTTCCCCCAGTGGGCTGAGCAGAGATGCTCCTAAACCCAGACGGCCCAGAGAGGTATGTGCGTCCAGCGCTGTTCCTCCCAGACTTCCATTAACTATACTGCTACTGAGCAGAGACTTGCTGTGCTGCCTCTCACTCATTAGCTTTGTGTTGGCCTCTGCTAGCCGCTCATTAGACCTGGAAAGTAAAACAATAAGAGGGCAGAAAGGTCACAATCCAGAACAGTGATACCAGTACAATGGATTTAATGACCTGAACTGCCCAGCATTGTACGAAGTATGACTGCCAAGAACAGTAACTGAGCAAAATCTCACATTGCAAAATGGAAAAATTGTAAGAACTGTATGGAAAAGTAACCTCCTTTTCACAGTGCAGGTGTGTGTGTGTGCGTGTGTGTGCGTGTGGCTCACCTCTCTAGCTTAGTAGCCAGGCTCTTCCGGAGTCTCAGCTCGTCAGTGTACAGTTGTTTGTATCGCTCAAGCTCTGTGCGGCTTGAATCTCTCTGCAGAAGACAATCTTGCTGGGTGGTGTGTGTGCGGCTCAGTTCAGCCTCCAGCTCCCTAATACGCTGCTCCATCTCAGCTCTCTGACTCGCCTCATTAGCAGCCTTCATTTGCTCCAGAGCTTCCTGAGACGCTGCCTGTGTCTGCAAACAAATAACACATCACTCTACCTGACTATAGGCTTGACCTGATAATCAGTTAAACAACCTAATGTGATGACATTTTAAAAATGACAAAAGTTGTTGACAACACAAAGCATAAATGATTTATAAATTGTAATGAATACTAGCATTGGTATGGTATACACCCATTGAGATAACATTAGGTTCATGATTTTTCTTTTACACCAATGAAACGAAACTGTAGCAACAATTAATATAATCATCATGCAAGAACTGTTATAGCGTAACGCCTTTCTAAAAACCTCTCATAATAAACTTCACCATTCTCTTTACCCGTACCTGCAAGAAGAGGTTGATTTCATCTAGTTTATGGCGGATCTCCTGTCTGGCTCTCTCCTCCGTTTCCCTACGGAATTGTTCAGCCTGGCTTTGGTCCATGACCCCAGCCTCCACCCTTCTGCGTAGACCCGTCACCTCCTCCTCCAGTTGCTGCTTACTGCGCTCCAGACGATCGTGACTGCGACCCAGGCTCTTCAGAGTGCTGAGCTGCTCCTTCAGCTCCCGGTTCGTGTTTTCCAGCTTAGAGCAGCGTAACGCCTCCCGCTCCAACTGCACCTGTAGCTCATCCACCTGTAGAAATCCAAGGAGGGATGAGATGGAGTGATTAAAATGACTAAGATACCTGAGTTGAAAATAATAAAAGGAGAAAGTTGTTGGTCACATATATGGCAGGAATAGACACATACAATATCTTTAGGAAAAATATAATCATTGAACATAAACAGTTTTGTACAAGAAGACATACTTTTATCTTCATCCTGCTGATGGCTCCCTCTGTCTCATTCTGTCTATAAGACAGCTCTCCTCTCAGACTCCCCAGAGGAGAACCAAGCTCTCCTCCGTCGTGCTCCCGGAGCTTCTTCTTAGCAGTTTTCACCAGAGTACGCAATCTGAAAACACACAGTTACATGCTGGAAGTCAAACTGGCTGCACTATATAGCCCCTGTGTATGAAGTAGTGTGTGATCATGGTTGCATGGTGCACTGTGGCACCATAAACCCTGCCCACAATAAAGTGGAAAAACTAAAGATTAATGAAATAGGTTAGAGGTCCCATTTAGTGGAGTATGAAATCCAAAAACTCAATAATTAAAAAAAAAAGTGAAGAGAAAACTCCAGAAACCAGGAAACCTGACATTAAGTTCAGTTTCTCTGTTTTTTCATGGTTTCTGAGGAGCTCTGGCTGCATTTACTGCTGTTTGACTTAAAATTTATCTGCAACCTCCATTTATATTATATCAAACTAAATGTTTAATGGACTGCAGATCTGATATTATTGAAGTTAGAAATCAGAAGGTTCATGCTAAATAATGTAAAAACTCTGAAGCCATTCTCATTGTCAGTGCTACTGCAGCTTGCTTTTGTTGAACTGATATAGAGACCCTTGAGTCAATATGCCCTGCTATAAATATTAGGTTCTAAGCATTTGACCAAACCAGCCTTAGTGTCATTTACATCACTAACCATGACCCACAGTTCACGGAAGCATCTACTACAGGCAATGTGCTATAGCACGATAAGCTTAAGCATGGTAAAAACAGCTGGATTTGTCAGTACTGCAGGGAAGGCTGACAGTTATTACCTGTACATTTCTTTCTGAAGTTCAGTGTTTCTCTTCATCTCTTGGTCCAGTCTTTCATCCAAAGCCTTTTTCTGCTCTGATATCTTTTTGGCTTTCTTCTTTTCAAGTTCCATCTACATACACAGAGAGCAGTGGAGCAAAGATTATGTAAATTACCTATGAATCCACTGATGCAGTGATGGTGTTCACACAGACTTACTCCATTGTTTTTTTTTCCCTTTACAAGTAATTTCATCTAATGTATGATATAAAACTAAAGAACAAAAGTGTGGCTGGTTGTTATAGTGACCTGATTACTGAGTTCTCCTTTCTCTTTTTCCAGTTCAGCCAGTCGGATCCCGACCCGTGACCGATTCTTTAGCTCCTCTTCCCACAGGGCCTGAGAGTCATGGGCATTGTGGGAAAGCATACTCTGCTTCTGTACCTGAGAGGAGAAATAATATCAATCAAGCAAGTTATTGCTTTAACCAGCTTATTTACACAATTGTATGCCCTTAACAATAAGTGAATAAGACTATTATCATTTGTTTATATACTAGAATATATCCTGGCCTATCAAGTAGGTTCCTAAATCAATCACATTCAAATTTGTCCTGCATTAAATGGTTCTGTCGTAAAAAAAAAAACACCTCTAGTCTGTAGGACCTCCAACACTTTTTACTTATGCATATAAGGTAACATCTTGCACAGAACTTACAAACTGCTCAGAGTTTTATGATCTTACTCTTGGCCACTACTAATCATGGTGAACAGAATAAAAAGTGGCACCTCTCGATTGAGCTGATCCTCTAAAGTCATCTTGCTGCTTTGCAAATTTGTGACTAAATTCTCCAGTTGATTCCGTACCTGTGAACATGTAAAAGACGTAATGCAATGTAAGGCACTTCCACAGCAAGATGGAGAATTCTTTGCTACACTGCATGCAGAACTATTTTTTATGATAAACCAACACTAAAATGCAGTTTTGATCCCCAAGAACCATAAATGCAGCAGAGGTTACATGGCAAAGCAAGCTCAACCAAATGGAGCCAATAGAAAAACCACCACCAAGAGCAGAAAATGTCCATAAACAACCCAAGTGATTATTCCAATAAGGCCCATGACAGAAATCGTCTTGATATTTTGGGTCATGCATGGGAAACTCAGTATCAGTGATGGTATATTCTACAGATATGTATCATTTTGAGTATGTATCACTGCTCAAAAAAATAAAGGGAAAAATGAATGAATTAAATTACACTGGATCTCAATAAAGGAAACATTCAAGTTGAAAATCTTTACTTATGTACATTGTGTATTTCGTTAAGAACAAAATGATGTGACAATGGTCAATGGAATCCAAAATCATCAACCCAATGAGGGCTGGATTCAAAATCACATCGAAAAACAAAGGAAACTGAAATGAAACTGCTTGAATGAAATTAATCACGAGAACTCAAACGTAAGTCAGTAGTGTGTATGGCCCCCACATGCTTGTATGCACTCCCAACAACATCTGCACATGCTCCTCATGAGATGGTGTATGGTGTGTTGGGGAAGCTCCTCCCAGACCTGGATCAGTGCATCAACTCCTGGAAAGACTTTGGTGCTAATTGCTGGCTTTGGATGCTCTGAACCATGTTGTCCCAGTGGAATATGCTGGCAATTTATTAGAATCAATGATTAAATAAAAGATCTACAACCTGCCTACACACTTTGGCCACATAGGGCTGGGCACTGTCATGCACCTGGAGGAACCAAGGGCCCCAGAATAAGGTCTGATAAATTCTTGGAGGATTTGGCTAGAACGTGGGGGTCTCCAAGGACATGTACAGCCCTCCACTAGGTCCCAGTAAGGATATTGGGACTTGACAGTTTGTCAAAAACATGCACACCATTAGCATGGTGGAGGTCATTTTGTAGTGTGCTGGCAGTGCTTCTCCTGTTCCTCCTCACACAAAGGAGTAGAAAACAGTCCTTTTACTACACTGTGCAGCTCTCCTCGTGTAAAGCTCATCTCCTGGTATCTCCTCCATGCTCTTGAAACTGCCATCTGGGAGTAGCTGGACTAACCATGCAACCTGATTGGGCCAGTCAGGAAGGATATGGAGAAATTATCTGTGGCCACCACTTCCAAAGCCATTGACTTTTTGGGGGTTGTCTTGCTATTGCCTCTCCAGTGCACCTGTTATCAAATTCATTGGCACCAAAGTAGGTGAAACCCATTCAAAATCACTTATACTTCCTAAGTGGACAGATTGACATCCTTGAAGTTTAACTGACATGGTGTTATACGGTGATGAATAAGTGTTCCCTTATTTTTTTTAGAGCAGTGTATTTCTGTCTTACGAAAATGGATTCATGAACATTCTTCACCCTAGAAATTGGTCAGCTAGATATTTGTTATTTAACATTTTGCAGTTCAGAGTACTTAATTTGAAATTAAAAAACGTCTAGGATGCAAACTGGATCTTTTTTGCTACAAATACTTGTAGCATATGGATAAATGAGCTTGAAAATAGTGATCTACTGAAATGTAAATATTCTCTGGCACTCTGCACACTCACTCAACATCAGTCTATTAGATAGACGATTGCTGAAAACCAACAGCTTAAAGGTTTGTACACTGGCTTGGGATGTATATGGACAACTAGTAATTTGGTTGTTCAAGAACTCAGAGAAAGGGGCATTTAGCTTCACAGCTACATGTAAAATACCAACCCCTCCTCCTGGTGAAGAATCTGTCAGCTGTGAAAAGAACACTCATACTATCAGTTCAGAGCATGCATGAAACACTTCCTGGAAATAAGAATGTGCAACATGATTGATAGGATATAAATGCACAATCAGCGTTTAATGTTCTACAGAGGATCACTGTAGCAGTACTGGGGAGTCTGAAAGGTTTTGTGTGGGTCCCGAAAAAAATCGGGGTCGGTACCCTTGTTGATGTAGAATACAAATAAATACACAAGCAGTCTATTAATTGTTCAAGTTCATTTTCCCCTTTTTGATAATATAGTATTCAATATTTAACACTATAATAATTACAGAATAATCCAAATCTGTAATAAATTGTTCTGTACTTACAGCAGTAGCTTCCTGAGCTTCTTTCTGGAGTGTTTCAATGCGGTTATTCTGTTGTTTTACTGTTGCCTCTAGTCTGGCATTCTCAATCTCCAATCTACAGACATGTCAAAATCACATTACCCCTTTACTCACTACAGACTCATTAACACAGACTTTTTAATGAACTATTTACATATTAGGATATAATAATCGTTTGGCTATTTGTTAGAAATATCATTCCTGAACATTCCACTGACAGAATACAGAATGCATTATGTCCAAGCTGACATTATTCATAGGCCTATATGTTTTTTGACATTTTAAAGTTTAAATTAAACAATATCAAGCCAAGTACCTAATGAATCATGTCAAAAACTATAATCGTAGGTTGTGATTTACACTGCTGTAAAAAAACAAAAACAAACAAACAAAAAAAAACAACAACCATGGACCTATATTTATGTATTACTAAAAGCATGAAAATACCAAAACAATAATTTAGCAATACTGTACATAAAGAAACATCAAATACTGCATTTTCAAATCCTGTACCTTTGAACTGCCTCCTCTAGCTGTTTAGTGATTTGTTCTGAACTGTTTGTCGCAGCAAGCACCTCCTGGAGTTTCTGACCAGTGCTGACGAGGTCCCGCTCCTTCTCCTCCAAAGTGCCCATCAAAGTGTTAATGCGCCTTTCCACCTGAAGGTTGTGCTCCTCACTCTCATGAAGCTGAAGTTAGAACAAAGAGAAGACTCACTTCACAACACTGAGTCAACCAAAGTACTGCTGGTTACTTTACTTGAGTAAGTGAAGTTTACAATTTAACTGAACTTCAATTTAGGCTACAACCACCATGACTCAATCATCACATAATGAATTATTAGAAAATGGGACATCTTTGGACACCTTTCCCTTGAGTCTGTCTATATCCTTCAGATTGCGCGTTTTCTCTTCCTCCAGGTCGCTGCGGTAACGAGTGTTCACCTCTAAAGATGCCTCACACATGGCCAGTTTCTTTAGCGAGTCGGCCAGTTCCTGTTGAAGCTGCCTCAGAGAACTCTAATATGGGATAACAGTGCACCACAACTCTTTATTTTAATGTCTGTAAATGCTTTAACAAAACCAATTCATCTGAATAATTTTAAAACATGCACACCTCTCTGTCAGCTTTCTCCTGCTCTAGTCTGTAGTTTTGTTCTCGGAGCTCTGAATTTTTGGTTGCCAGCTCTTTGCTCCTCTCCTCAACCAGCTGCACTCTCTCCTCACCGTTGGCACGTAATTGGTTGAGAGCTTGAGTGAAGCACTCCTGTGCATTTGTAACAGCCTGCTCCTTGGCTGTGCCTCTGTTCTGTGCCTCCTCCAGCTGCTGCCTGAGCAAGGCACCCTCGCTCTGTGCCTGTGCCAACCTCTCCTGCATGGCATCATGTCTAGCAGTGGTATTGCTCACCCTATCACGCTCACTCTGCAGCATCCCCTCTAGCTCCTCAAGCCGTGCACGGGTCTGTTCCCGTTCGCGAGCTGCCGTCTCCAGCACAGCAGTCTTCTCAGCCGCACTCATAGAGGCTCTGTGCCACTCATTCTCCAGACTGTTGGCACGGACCTCAGCCTCACTCAGCTTCTGTGAAAGTGACTGAATTGTGTCACGCTGCGAGCTGGATTCTGATGCCCACTTCTCTTCAGATCGCTGATGTTGTTCACGCTCACGCTGCAGGGTGCGCTCTGTCTCTGCACGTGCCGCCTGACAAGAGCAGAGGCAGTTAGCAAACAGCAGTAATACCACAAATCTAAAGTGAATGAGCTGTACATGGAGGCAACATCTATACAGCTGCCATGAGACAATTAGAACACCAAAGGGGAGAAAACACACTATATACACCCTATTCCAGAAACACAAACAGCACACATTCGTACCTGACACCTCTCAGTCTCTTGCAGTGCTACCTGGAGCCGTGCTTTGCTGGTCTCTGCCTCAGCCTCTAGTTGTTGGCGCACCTGCCTCTCATGCTCCAGTTTGGTGTTAAGAAGTGTGCACTCTGACTTCAGGGTGCTCATCTGCCCATTGTACTGGAAGACAGTCTGGGCTAGAGTCTCATCATTTAGCTTTAGGTCACGTCGAGCGTCCTCTAGTTTCTCCCGCAGTGTGTCTCTCTCATCGACCAATCTGCTTTCCTCCTGCTGGCTGAGAGACCGAAAGTGCTCTAGCTCACCCCGCACAGAACTCAGCTCCTCCTGCAAAGTGCACACCTGCTTCTGCAGCTCCCTCTCATGCTCACTCGCTTCAGTCAGCTGGGATGCAGCCTGGACAAGACATGATAACGTAGGCTTATGATAATAAATGTACCCGTCACATCTCCTTGTGTGATTCTTACCCAGTTAGCATCAGATTATATAGTTTGACTGTTACCTCATTGCTCTTGGAGATGTTCCTGAGGTTCTTCTCCTCAATATCCTGCTGTTTGCGCAGGTGACTTCTCAGCAGGTCCTCCTGTAAGGCTCGAGCACTTTTCTCATGGGCCAAAAGACGCTGGGTTTCATTCCTGTCTTCCTCCAACTATGCAGCATAACATATATATGTTAGAGAAAGTACACCAACTCCTCCACAAATTGTGTAGTAAACTGAGTAAATTACAGCCCATTCAATTTTAACTATGCAAAATTATATTAATTTTATTGCATCCCAAATATATACTCCTGAAATTACATCAGAGTTTCACCCATAAAAATATAACACTGCCCCATTTTGCCCCAATCTGAGCAAAATGGGGCAGTACATGTCCAGTAAAACTAAACTAGCATTACAAACATATGTGCCAGGCACAGGAAATCACCCTCATAAACAGTTGAACTGGCATATATGCAATCTGCTGTTAAAAGCACCAACATGCTTTTTACAAAATCGTACACCCTTCTGTACATCACATTTGCTTTTTGCACTAATCAAACATCTGGTACTGTATTTTTGTGTAAAAATACTACCATGCTTCCTACAAACTCCCTGCATCCTACAGCACATTATTGTGACTTGCTACACACACACACACACACACACACACATATATATATATATATATATATATACACACGTATTTTTTTTTTTTAATTATTATAATATAGTATATGTGACACACACCATGGTTACTTGCACACTAACTTTATGTACAACTGTTATTCGGGATCCCCCAGCCTTAATTAATCTGTAAAGTTACCAAATGTTTTGTACTTAATCTGTATAGTGTTTTGGCTCTAACTAATGTAAAGTGTTTTATGTAGGTCTGTACTCGAGAGCCACAAACTGCCAGAACCAAATTCCATTGTGTGTGTAACTTGGCGAATAAAACCTGATTCTGATATACAAACTAGTTTAAAAGCTCAAACTGACTCATGAGCCTATGATAAGAAACATATTTGTTTCATTAAAAAAGCATATTATTTAGCATTACATTTGGTTTCAATCCAACTGGGTCGTAGATGAATCCAACTTCAATCCAGTGTCGTAGATGATTACCTGCTTCATGTTGTTCATTAGGGCCCTAATTTCTAGTTCCAGGTTCCTCATTTTGAGCTCCACTTTCTCCCTCTCCTCTGCCTCCACCTGGTGCTGCTCCTCTTTCCTAAACAGCTGTTCCCGGGTCTTATCATAAAGCATAGACGCACTCTGGTGCTTCTCCTGTTCCTGCTTCAGTAGAAACCTACAGTGAAAAGTACAAATTTGAGCTCAAACACTTGGAAATAAATCAACCCTTAACAACATGCTGACACTATCAAAGACAAAATCCTGTTCAACTCACTTGAGGTTATTGAGGTCCGTCTCCAGGTCTAGTCGGAGGTGCTCCAGGATGGACTTGTTCTCTCTGCTCTCTTCCAGCAAGAGTTTGAGCTCATTCCGCTCCTGCTCCAGCTGACAGACCTTATCAGCCAGTCGTCTGTATCTGTTGCGTTCCTTCTGGATGGTGCGTTCATACTCATGGAACATGTTTTGCAACTTCACCATGCTCACCGAATCTACAGAGACAAGTAGAAAAGGACTAAGAATCAACAACCATTAACACATGCCTTCCTGCATGAAATGCAACAAAATGATAAATAAGTCAGAAAATATGTAGTCCTCAAATCAGCAGACTTCAATAAATTGTCTAATGCAATGTATGGAAATGCATAAGCCCAATTCACCTATAGAGCTGGTGTCCAGCTGCTTGATGAGCAGCGAGGCATTAAAGTAGCCTGATGTAGCAGAGTCCAGCTCTTCAGTAGCAGTGTCGGAAGACTGTGTGAGGTCTTCAAAGTCATCTGCTATTTCCATCTCTCTATCATTCTGCACATAGAAACATTTCTGTTTAAAATACAATCGATATACACATTGACCATTATCGACTGAGGAGCAATGAAAAATACAGCAATGACCATATTATAATGTGATTACAATTTTAATACACGACCCTACCTTTTTCTCAGCCCTAAGCGATGAAGATGGAGACCTACCGAAAATCAACAAAAGATAATGCAAAAATTGCTTTTAGCATCATATGTTATTAAGATAAAACGATGCTGATATCCAGGGTCAACCTGGGTTGCACAATCTAGAAATGGTACAATGCAGTATCTATAATGTATACACACATGTATATGGCATCCAAAAACAAATTTAAATTGTATCTGATATTTGAGTGCATAATGAGCAAGTCAGAGAGTCCAAATCATGTGAAAAGAATGCCATACTGCATATGTACCTTCCTTCATCTTCTGACACCTCACTTAATGTATTATCATCAAACACAGACAGGGGGCCTCCATTACGGTGGTTCACAGGGGAGGGATCTCTAGATTGCTTTGGGGCAGGCACATGTAGCAGGTTCCCCTGGCTACCCATTGCTCTCTTCATCTCATCATCAAGTAGTGTTGTCCTCCTGTTAGTGTTGGGGATTATATTCGTCATGAGTTTGAAAAGATTTTGCTGCCCACCACCAGACTTCATTTATATATTCTCTATATAACAGTTTCTAAATGATGTATTATTAAATTTAAGTTTTTTGGTTATTGATAAAGGGACATGATTTCAGTCAGAACCTTACCAAAGGAGAGTTTGTCCACAGCCTGAAAGTCAGACTGAAAGTCATTGAAATAAAATTGTTTCTAATGCCACGAGCATAAGATTGTATACATGTAATGTAATTCTTTGTACTGAACTCAGCTGAGTAGAGACTGACAAGCCATGTATAAGCATAAATATTTCCACACAGAAAACTAAATGAATTTAAGAAAGATTTCTTAGACAAATTAACAGTTGTGACCTACCTTACACACCCACTTTATGTACACTTTATGTACAATTGATACATGCTCAGGATCCCCCCGTTCTTATTTAATACATAAAGCTACTGAATGTTTGTACTTAATGTGTATAGTGTTTGTCTCTATCAATTAAGTGTTTTATGTCTGTACTTGAGAGCCACAAACAGCCGGAATTAAATTCCTTGTGTGTGCAAACATTCTTTATTCCGATTTTCAAATGTCAAACTCAGTTTCCAACTCATCAAATCTTACCTCGTTGGGCCTCTTTTCGGCCATTTTGGAGAAACATGATCCCTTTTCTTTAACGTGTCATCTTTCTGATGAGATCCACTATCGCATGTCCCTTCCTGTTTAGGGTTTGGCTTGTCACGGTTGGTGTCTGCTTTCTTTCCTTTTCCTTGGTCAACGTCTATTTGTTTACCAGAGCCACGAGTGTTCCAAAATGCACTGGATGTAGGTTCTCCTCTCATGACTCCAGGCTTTGCCACACCACTCTAAAAACAACATCATGCACTGTTCGATTAGTTTACATGAATTTAGTTTTTTTTGTAGAAATTCTTAACATTTAAATTATACAAATTCTGAAACAAGCAGAGCACAAACACTGGATCAAACATTCAACAAGACAGAAGTCTTCTTTTAAAACTTTTTTAAAAGAAGCACTCATAATGGAAGATGCTTTAAACCAAACAGTATCAACAAGGTGTGAAAATGCACAAACACACACAGATATGATATACGCTACTCAGGAAAAACGAGATGAGATCTTCAAATACTGTAGCCGAAGGAAATTAGGAGTGACACACAAAGGCTGAAGTACGAGAAGAGTCCCTAAAGAAGGTGTAAGGAGTGACATTTTATAACCTGACACTTGAGCAAAAATCAAGCTGTTAATTTTTAATGGCTAAGCAGCCTGAGCCAGATGGGAAATGAGACATGAGCAGTTCAGACCATGCTATTTGAATAAATAGGTAGAAAGGAAACAGGGCTGCATAAGTAAATACTTAATGCTCACCACTTGGATGAGGGTTTTTGTAAAAGGCAACAAACACCAAACATTTTGCAGATTCACTATTGTTTTATTGCCTTTAATGTTATAAGCACTAGTAATAAACAATCATACGTATCCCCTAAAGCACTGAAACAGTTAAGCTGCAACAGCAACCTGGAAAAATGTAATAACTAACATTTGAAAGAAATGGGACTAATTCAAAATCTGTCCTGCTCATGGTTACAGTATAAGAGAAGGAAACAAAATGAAAAAGACAAAAATGACACAGATGATAGCTACAAAGCCTCGACATCCTTCTTCTCCGGTTCCCATACCTCGGTTATGGACCTCTGTAAGTCCTCCTCAACCAATTCATCTGAGTTGCAAGAGGCTGCATCTGACATCAAGGGAAGAACATTTGCATTCCCAAATAACTGCAGCAGATTAATCTCTGCCATGTGAGCCTCTTTATTTTCACTTATAACAGAGAAAGATTCTGCATTATAACCAGACCGCTGGTAAGAGCTGCGTTCTGTTTCTTGAGCAGGTTCATTCCGGGTTTCTGAAGAATATTGCTGCATATCATTGTCTTTGGCAAAATAATTATTGGAAGGATCCTCAGAGTAGGATTCATCTTGTCCAGACTCCCTTTGCTCAGGAATAGGCAGCAGTCTCTTAGCTCGTGTAGTGGGTTGTATTATCAGCTCTTCCTCTTCTTCACTGGAATCTTCCTCGGATGCTCCCTGAGGAATATCTGAGTCTTTTATTATATCTTCATTTGCTTCTTCTTTCTCTTTGTTTGCCTCTTTGTCCTGGACATTCCCTCTTTGCTCCTTCTGTGCTATCTCTCCAAATCTTTCTTTAAGCTCAGCAGTTACATTTTTGTATTGGGATTTTGTTTCCTTTTTCTCAATTTCCACCCAGATTTTCTCATAGCGTTGCTCCCAGGTATTTTCATGGAACGATGTATTTTCTTTATCCTCTTGCATATCTTTATCCTCTTCTTTCCCCTCTACCTCAGGGGTGTGGGATTCAGAGGGGGGAAGCTGACATGTACTACTTAGAACTACCTTAACTGCCTCTAAAGATTCTCTCTCCTTTGACAGCAGCATAAATGGACAAAGAAATACAATTAACATTGACAAAAGAAAGAAAGAAAAAACAATATGAAAAACAGAGCAATAAACCAAAATGACTTGCAGGATAACCAAAAGCTTTGACTCAAACATAGTGCATACTCCACAAACACTGCTTAAATGGTTGCTTAAAAAACAATATCATTTGGGCACCTAAATAAAAGCAAGCAAAAAATGAAATAAAAATGTGTATGCAGTAAACTCTAAATTCTGCCCACCTCTTCTGGATGTTCATTGGCCTCTGAGCTGTAATCACTCTCTCCTTCCTCCTTCCTTCCTGACACTAGGGCATCACACGATATAACATTCATTAATATGAATATCTGATAGTATTTGTGTTGTGGAGTTTATGTGAAGCTGGCATCAATTGACCTACATACCTTTTTCAGTCTCAACAATGTTTGGCAGTGGTGTTGTCATCTTAGTAGGACTGGAAGTGTTGTCTGTATCCCAGTCTGATTCTGCAATGTAATTTGAAAAATCTTATCCTTAGGTGGACTGATCATTCAACCATCTTTACATACCCATATCAGAAGGAAATGCTTTATAGGTTTAAATAAGCAAAGTTCTCGCTCACCTTCATCACTTATTGGTTTCTTATTGGACTCCTTGTTAATGTGTGTTTGGGGTTGGGGTTGGGGTTGGGGCTGTGTACTGGTAAGAGATTTGAATGAGCGTGGACTTGGCAGTGGACGAGTTCCTAAAAGGGAAGGTTCTTTTCCTTCTTCCTTCTTTGTCTTGGCAGCACCCTGTGGTTCTGTAAATGATGGACGAGGTTCCTGCTCTTGGACAACTGGAAGAGGCACTAGGGTTTCGCTTGCTAACTCTTCCTTGGGTTTGTAGACAGGTAAGTTTTTACTGCCTTTACTGGTGGTACTTGCAGTGTCCCAGTCTGAGGCATCTGTGTTGAGAATAAGATCTTTAATCTGGTACTATACGTTAAGTTATTATAAGTTGTAGCGTCTACTGCAAAAATAAATCTAACACTACAAAGCTCAGGGCAGAATGAAATACAGAACATCTGACCTGCTGGGATTTGGTGATTTTCTTTTAGATAAGATGAAAATACACAAAAAATAGTTTAACCCTTTAAAATAACTGCATAAGAATGTAAGGAAAGTTTAAAATTACCAAGTTCAAAATTACCTTCAAGATCATCAACATCTCCTAAACCAAGTTCCTCCATTACATCTGCAAGCAAAGACGTAGCATAGAGATTGTTGGTTATGTCTAAATGGCAGAACATAGCCATGTTAATACAAACATTTATTACCTGTCCTATTTCGAACATCTTTGGACTCCAAAAGCTTATTCAGCATTGCTACTGGCAGTTTGGGCTGGGCAAAAGAAAAACGGCATCATTCAGAAATGTAATAAAAATAAAAATAAATAAATAAATAAATAAACATACTAAAAAAGAATAAATCATCAAAGTTTACCTGCTTTTCTGATTTCTCTTGATCAGTGTTAGCTTCCTCGCCCTGACTAGTTCTTACAACTGCATAAAGACAGAAATATTAAATCTTGACCCATTAACAGTAAAAAAAGCACACATTTAACAAAAACACATGACATAAATAAAGAATGAAGAAGCCTCTAGAGCAGCTCCATTGGAGGCATGCACATGCATAATGGAAATTTCCTTAATGCATATGAGCTTTGATGTGCAAGCAAAACATTGACGGAAATGCAGTCACTTTTTATATGTTAATACCACATAACACCATAGTAAATGTTAGTGCAGCTGCATGAGCCACAGGTCCTAAAACTGATATTACATTAATACAAACTCGGTTCGGTTTTAATCCTGCTGCAGTTACTGTACGTCAGTTCCTGTGAAGCTAGACATACTAAAACATTGATAGTGTTAGACTGCATGATTGTATGTATGTTTTAATATGGTCTATAACAGATCATGCACAAAATGTCAACAAACAATAAACAAATCGCTCCACATAATGTGGAAGCTGAATTTAACAGCAATACTGCACAAAAGAACTATACGTAACTATGCTCTTCACCATAACCAATAGTATTTTTCAGTGTTCGTGATGTAACAGTGTTGCTAAATCTAGGCTTTGTGCTAATTTACCAAACAAAACATTTAATCAATTAAAATAGAAATCCAAAGACTATGAGCAATCAGATTATGTAAAGCACGTAAATAGATCATAGCAAATAGATGCAAACTCACAAACTGCACAAGTAAACATATGTCATGCTCAATTGGTGTTAATATTAATATTACTAGCTATTATAGCATCATATAAAGCATCAGTATCTGTCATCTAGACAACATCATTAATAAACAATAAATCAGTTCCGCAGGATGCAAGCCAAACAAACCGCCATGTTCGACGTAGACAGTGACAACAGATATGCAAAAACACAAATAAACAATTATGGACTGTGACCTGTGACAGACATGAGAAAGTAACATAATGTGAAGTGGTAAAAACAGGGGGTTATGTGCTATGTTTAGTCCTGGTGAAAAAAACAGGACATCGTGCAGCAATTTAATAGGCATACCCACTGCCTTCTGACCTCCAGGCTGAGCAACACTCCTGAATACACTACTGTGCTTCGATCCTCTTAAGAAAGATGGAATATAATGCAGAGCTAAAAAAAAAAGGAATCGATTACAGATGATTTATCGAAAAATAGTCAAGTGTGTTCAATTGTCCATTAAAAAAAGAGATCACTTTTATTTAAATGAAAAATATTCCTACACAAAATAACGACCTGTTATAAATGTAAAAATGTAAAGTCCCTACTGAAATGTTTGGATGGTATCGGTTGATAAAAAGCAGATTCAAAAAGCAGAAAAATATATTCTCAGCTTTTAACGTTTCTTAAAGCATGAAATGGCTGCAAAGCCTGGAAAGGGAAAAAGTGATATAGCTTCCATACCGTCATTGCTCTCCTCGCGAATACTGGACATGGGTTTATGTGACTTGGTTGGGGAGTTCAGCCCACTTTGTTCCGTTTTGCTTGGACTCTCTGACCCAGACTGAGAGAAGAATAAGCATGAGAGACAGCGGTCATGCCTATTTGTTAAAGTACAGTTTGAACGGGTTTGGCATATAGGACTGTGTATTATTTAAGCAGCTGAACCTCTGAGTCCCAAGGTGAATCCTCTTCCTCGTCTTCCTTTTCAATTCCTAACTCTGACAAGAAATCTGAAATGCAGGTTTTTAACAATTAACAATTTAACAAATTTCTTCTAGAAGCTTTACATGGTTCTATAAAACTTTAAAACTTACCCCGCTTCTTAGACATTTCTGTCTTTTGTAGAGCCACAACCTCTGCTCTCTCATCTTCATCACATTCTTCATCCATGTCTTCTTCCTCATATTCATCTTCTGATGGTGACTTTTCCTCTCTTTCCTATAAAAAAAAGATTTGTTAAAAGTAATGGACATATTATAGTTTGGATGTAGATTTTGAAGAACCCAGAAGTGAAGGAATGAATAATTACTATACCAAAACAACTAAATCATCTTAAAACGTCATCTCCCTATCTAAAACTTTGCAAGCCTTTTTTCTACCTGCAATGTTCCTTACCCTGGAAATGGTATGGTGTACGTATTGTATGCTCTTGTACCTTTAAATTTCCATGCTCTTCATCTTTATCATCCTTATCAGAATGAGAAATCACATCAATGTCGTCAATGAATGTCTGTGGGGTTTCTTCAAGATATACAAGTTCGCCATCCTCAGAATGTTCTGCAGGTAACCTGATACGACATTCTGTATCTTCTACCTCATCACTGCCAACGATCATGGACACTGGCAAATTCTCATCGTTATCATACATTACTGTAAAGTCCTCAGCTCTTATACGTTCCCTCTCATCACCTTCCACTGATCCTTCTTTTTCATTATTTGAGCCAGATACCCAGGTGTCATCAGAGTTTCCAGGTTCTTCATTATGTCTCAGAAGTTTCAAGACTGGTTCTGATGGCTTTGCTGTATCATTTACATTTTCTTTATTTCTATCATCATCTGCTTTGTCCTGATTTGCAGACAACTGAGTGAGTCCACATGAAAAAGAAATATTAGCCTTCATGTCATTGGTGAAATGTTTTTCATCGCCTGTTACATGAGGTTGCTTAAATACCATGTCACCAGACTTACTATGTCTGGATGTGATATTTGGTTCAACTATGAGTGTATTTTTGGCAAATTCTGAAAGACCACCATTACTGAGATGTTCACTGTCTTCATCCTCATCCCATTTCCCATCACCTTCATGATTCTTCACAGTTCTTGGTGTAGATCCTGCAATTTGTAGAGGTGTTCTAAATGCTCCTGTGGCACATGTGTTACTGTAATCATTTTCCTCTTTATCAGAGAATGTTGACTCAACCCTAATGCCTGCTAATTGAAAGCCAGCTTCTATAGCTAGTGTGTGTGGAACTGCCTTCTCCATGGAATTATCTGGAACCATTATGTTTTGTCTCTGCATGTCCTCTATCTCTGTCTCCATAAGATCACTGTTTCCTGCCTCCATCAAACTAAAGTGCTCCTTAGTGTGGTCATTCTCCTCAATCAATGTGTTTGATGGCTGAGGTTGTATTGTAGGTTCCATGTTTACAGCAGACTGCATCTGAACTTCCCAGTTCTCCTCACTTCCCTCTGTGATTTTTTGCATCTCAGGAACAACTCTCCCATTATCACCTCCATGTGTTTTTGCATCAATGATCACCTCCTCTTGTTCTTTTTCACCATCACTTTCTTCATTGTTTTCATCTTCATTGTCCTCTTCTTCATCATCACCATCACTGTTGTCTTCTTCTTCTCCTTCTTCTTCATCCTCCTCCTCTTCTTCATCCTCATCTACACAATTGTCAACATCTTCACCTTCCTCTGACTCTTCCTCTGAACTTTCACTGGCTTCTACATCCGATTTGCTGCCGAGGGGCAACTCTGAGCCTTCAGAATCATCACCTACCCCACAAGGAGATGACAGAACGCACAGACAAAGAGATAGAAAAGCAAACTTTAGAAAACCACTCTGAGAAACTTACTGGTAAGATTACCTTTTGGGAGCTGAGGAGGGGGGTGGAGGTCATCTGGGGAAGATTGGAAAAGGACATAGGTTTAGGAGTTACAGGAAGCTGGGTGAAGGTACTGCTACTGGGGAAAGCCACGTGCTCTACACCATTGCCCTCGCTGACAGGCTCAGATTCAGTTCCACTCCAGGATTTATCAGGATCCACAGTGACTACAGGGCAGGGGATTCAGGTTAAAGCATAAGCAGCAGCTAAAGGAAGCTGTACTAAACACCTGACATGGTACTTACATCTTTTCCCCTCACCTTTCGAGGCACTCATGAGTTTCTTCAAATTTAGCTTTTGAGGCTTCTACAACAGAACAGGTTTGATTTTATTGTAAAGATAATACATAAACTTTGTACAAAACAAAAGGAACACCTCAAACGTAACTAGCTAATAGTGTGTTGTGTTCAGCCAGTACTATACTATACTTGGATGATGACATGTGCATGAAGGTTAACTAAACTGAATCTCATTGGATCTCCTTGGTAAGGAATAAATATTGCTGAAACAGCATCTCATCCAAGACAAACTACAGAATTTGTCTGTTATACTGCTTTTAATCAGTACTGCATAAAAACTCAAGGCATATTCAATGTTCAGGAGAGATGATGGAGATGTTGTGCCATGCTTTAAAATATTTGCAAACGAATTTCCATCAATCTTGAAGTCGCTGGTATTTAGTGCAAAATATCTGAGCAATCTCTTCAGGGAACATTGTAATCTAACACTTCACTGCTTATTCCTGCATTATTCATGATACTGGCATAGTGCAGATTTACATTTTCATTTATGTCAGATGCACTTGTCAGATGTTTTCAAAATGTTTATATTACAAAGGTCTGTATAGAACATCTCTTCAGCATATGAATCACCGCAGGGAACTCATAATTACCTTTTGGCCAAGATCAAGCTCTTCATCATCGTCGTCGTCGTCATCATCATCATCATCATCACCATCTGTAGAGGGCCAGGAATCAACAGGACCACTTTTTGATGCTCTAAATAAATGTGAGTTTATAAGGAAGACGGTCTCATACTCACACGCAAGCTTCATCAATTGCAGAATTCTAGTCGTTCTACATATTTCTTACCTACTGATAGAGTCTGCATGTGAATTGTCCTCTGTATCTGGAAACCACAATTTATAAATCATAACACATCATTTATTTGAATTGTGGACATATTAATAATTATGCTAATATTACATGTATTATTTGTTACATTTTTTTCCCTAAGCAATACAGATAATAATAATAATTAGCAATAGAGTAAGATCAAAAGATCTTGGTTGTATTAATACGAAACTAAATCAGTAATTTGACAATTTCTTCTATTATTTAGCATCATTAGTTTAGTTTACTCACACCATCAACAACACCACAAATTCATTGGGGTCCAAAAGTCTGAACCTAAAAATGAAGATGTTTCTATTTTGTATTAGTAAATTGAATTTTTTTGTTTTACTTTTAAATACTGTTCTATAAACAGTGCAGAATGCTAAATAAACAAGATTTCATTTTTGTCTTAAAATAATAAGTCTTAAACCTTCTGTTTATTTCCAATTTGACAGATTTCCAAATGGACTATTGGACCTCACTGTATATTTCCATGAACTAGCTGATTGATGGTAAACAATGTTCTGTCTGATCTGTGGCATATTAGCAGTTTGTTATACCTTTCCCTTCTTCTTTTGCACTTCCTCCTGCAGTTATCCATTTACATGCAAATGTAAGCAATATGAATGGGAGGAAAATAAAACTTCAGGTGGAACATTGCAAAGTACAATGGTATAAGCATTCTGGGACACAGATGAGGATAGTAACACAACCATATAACATGAGTTTCAAGGGTCTCAAGGTTACAGTCACTATTTCCAATAACAAAACCTGACAAATCTGAAGACGTTGTTCATTCATTCTAAACCATGTATAATCTTTGGAAAGCACGATATATTCATAACTGAAAGTCTTCAGTGGTAACGGTCAGAACTCACCATCTTTGCCTAGAGCTGGACCTCCAAGAGCAAAGCCAGCCTCGGGACTGCCCAATAGTGAAGTCTGCTTGTTTTTATTAAAGGCAAGATGGGAGGGTGATTGTAAGGGTTTCCTCTTTGTCCCATGTTCAATGATGAGATGGGAACAACTGAAAATCATATGCAATATGGATTAGGTTTCTGTACTGTTTCTGCAACTACAGCAGTTTTGTGGCTGAAATTTGAAATCACAGATAAACTTACGCATGATGCCCATTCATCACAGCATAGTCGTCAGATGACCATCCTTTATTATCCTTCACAGTGATATCAGCATTGTACTGCAAGAGCAGTCGCACCATACTGATTTGGCCATTGCAAGCAGCAATCAGTAAAGGGGTTCTTGTTAGCAAAAACATGTGTAGAAGATCTCAATGAGTTCCGGGCAGCTCAACATAAATACAGTATATACTGTATTATGTGTAATAGCATGTAACTGTGCATGCGAGTATGCTGATCTTTTACTTACCGTTGTTCCTGGTTCTGCAGATTGACATCTGCCCCCTCCTTAAGTAAAAATTCAGCCATCTCTGCATGATTTTCTTCCACTGACAGCATCAGGGGAGTATTACCTTCCTACAAACACATTAAACAAAGTGTTTAACCACATAAGTTTAATATGATTTACTTTTATTGTGAATAAAATATAACAATATCAATTTATATAGTTATATATAATAAACACCTAGCATACTGGAAAGAAAAACCTCATAATATTATCCACCGAAACTGGGATCTTATCAGAAAGAAAGCCAAAGTTCTCTTGCTCGTTCAGCTGTTGTTTTGTGAGGGTACAATTTCATGGTGCCACTCCTATCCACTAACAGAAATGTATCCGTCAGCTGTTGAGTAGGGATAAAGATGAATTGAATGCTAAATGGAAAGTCCTGATAAAAACACTGTTGTGGCATCACCTTGTTCTGGGCATTGATGTTCGCCTCATGTTCGAGGAGCTTCAGCGCCACAGGCACTGAGGGGATGCGGGCAGCCAAGTGCAATGACGTGTTCCCATTGAGATCCACCAAGTTGGGATCTGCCTCATGCTCAAGGAGGATGGACACACAGCGATCCTGCTGGCACTGCACTGCCTACCAAGAAAACCAAACAAACATATTCAAGAAGGCATGAGTAAAACAACTAAATGATAGTGTTCATATTTAAATTTGAATAACAGAATTAATTGTCTAGTTTTGGTTAGAATGATACAAAACAGGTATTTTTTCTGATACTGATAAGCCAGCACTTTAGGAAAAAGTCAATATATAAAAAGAAATCTGGACATACCTTCATTAAGGCAGAACGGTTTTGATTGTCACATAGGTTGAGTTTAACTTTGTTTTCCACCAAATACTGAACAATATCTGTGTGTCCATAAACACATGCTATATGTAGTGCAGTTCTGCAAGCCCAAAAACACAAATGCAGATTATTTGTTTTGCTTTAATACAATTCACTCATGTAATCGAAACAGCACTGCTGGAACTTTGACATTATCAATACACAAACAGTATAAAACAAATCTGTGTCTCAAAGCTAACAACAATAAAAAACAATCATTCCAAATTCTAAGACGTTCTAACAAATTTTCGGGACTTAATACCCCCGATTCCCTGAATTTTCTATAACAGCACAGTTCTAACAGTAGTGCTAATTAACATATTGAGATATCTCACTCATCGATGAGTGAG
>JAOTRN010000009.1:12730570-12751114 GCA_028566695.1 Bagroides melapterus
CTCACTCATCGATGAGTGAGATATCTCAATATGTTAATTAGCACTACTGTTAGAACTGTGCTGTTATAGAAAATTCAAGTGGATGCTGCAAGAGTTCACCAAAGAGCTTGAGAATATTGGCATGGTGTGGCTGGAGGTGATTCAGCAGGAGGCTAAGCATTTTATTACTGTTAAATTCATAATTCTATATGACCATTCTTCCTACAAACTCCCTGCATGAGTGCTACTTTTTTTTTGCACTACTTATTATAGTATAGTGTATGTGACACACCATGGTTATTTGCACTACCTTGCACGCTCACTTTATGTACACTTTAAGTACAACTGTTACACCATGATTCTGATTCTGATTCTATAGCATACAAATCCGTGCTTTTGGCAATATGGTGCATTTAATATTCATGGAAAGAGTGTCAGATGAACCACACCACTGTTATATTCCTAATTAACTAGTTATCTGTCTTTGGGTAACTGAAACCCAAAGCTGGAAACACACCTTAACAGTATTGTTATTACACTGTTAGATATATTTAATATACCAACAACTCACCTGTTCTCTTTATCAAGCTGGTTTAAATCATTCTTTTTGGCAAGCTGTCTGAGTTTAGATACATCTCCTGTGAATGCAGCCTTGTGCAACTTGCCTAAGTCTTTCTCTTTCAGGTCATAGCCGACAGAAAGCACGCTGGCTGTTTCAGACGCACTTGGAGAACCTTTTCTTCTTTTGGTGAAATGGAATATTTTCTTCATCTTGTACAGCACTGCAGTCCACAGCAGCAATACTGCATTCTTCTTACAGGTTTAACTCAGACACAGGGTCATCGCGTCTTCCTCCTTATCCTACTAAAAATAAAATGCGTAAGAGGATTCACTTTAAGCGTTTTGAGAGCCCAAGGACATACTGTATCAATGAGCAAATCGCAAGCGAGGAGGATTTCATGGTTTCACTCTTGTGGCTGGTCCATTGGTTTTATATAAGCTCTGTATGAGACAAGACAACGGAAAAGAAAATCACTTATTGGCTAACGTAATATTCGCTATAAATCAGCATCACAGAATATCAGAGGTTCATCAGTCAGCCAAGTAACACTGCATGACAATACAGCAAGCTAATAACGAGCTAGCTGCCCACGTCAACGTAATCATTCAAACATTAACAAATAACTTACGTCCCTGGATATTCAGTTAATGCAGCTCACTTTTGATCACTTGTTAAATATATAGTTAGGTTAGATTTTAGTTAATCCACGAGCTAATTCTACAGTGTTAGCTAGCTAACATATTTGCCAACCGACCAGCTCTAACTCACCTTGCTGATCAACAGGCAAACTGGGATGAAAAGAATATGGACTTCTTTACAAAGTGTCACACTTAAGATAGACATATACAGCGCTAAAATGAATTACGTTAATGCACTGACTAGCTAACCCGGACCACAATCCTGAAAATCTTCCACCATAGCTAGCCAGCTAGCTGATTACCAAAAGGACTGAATCCACGCTAGGCTAGCTCAGTAACCAAGGCAACGCAACAGCGTCTGAGCATCTGATTCAAGCTGCTGTACTGCTGTTTTTAAGCGGATAAAATTCGGCAATAAATAAGAATTTTTACTTTATAATTTTGTATTTTTAATAACCAAATACTTTTAAATGTGTGTCTGAAATGAATTTCAAATTCAGATCGTTTAAATTTGCGAAAATTTTCTTAGTAGTCAGCTGGATACTGGATATATTGGATACTTTCCCACTTATGTTCGCGTTTCAATATCCATTTCGATCAGTTTAACTAGGTGAAAGTAGTTCAAGCGCAGTGTACCTTATTTATTTATTTATTTATTTATTTTTACATATTGGTAACAAAAAATGGCAGCAGGCGGAGCTGGCCCTTGAGGTTTCACGTGGATTGGGTGGTTTGAATCAACGATTGACGTGAATATTTTCCAATCACATTTCGCGACTGTGTACTTCCTCAAGAGGCCCGCCTCTTTTGTTTCAGCACCTCATCCTTTCGTTTTTGATTGGTCACGTTAAGTCTGACGGACAATAATATTAGCCAATGCCTTCTCGTGTAGCTTATGATTGGTGTTCTTAGAATTTTAAACTACTTAAACCGTTTTGAGCGGGTGGCTCGAAAAGACGACTTCACATATCAGTGGAATTGCTGTTGTTTTTGTAGAGCAGTCTGACTTGAATGTTTATGAAAAAAGGAGATACGGGGCCAGAAGTAGACGTCAAGTAAACTCAGGCCTGTATTTTTTTTGCAAAAGGTATATATTTTTTTAAATAATCTTTAGTTAATGGTATGTTAGCCTTTTTATTGGTAGCAAAGCTTCAACGTTAAGCGAATTATCGCATTACGTTAATGTTAACGTTTAGTAACGATGTCGTGATGTTCTTTTAATCTCATATTTCATGGTTTGTGTCTGTTCTGATTTATGTATTAATGATTTCTAGGTTGCTAATGATCTTGTTTTATGGTGCATTGCTAAGATTTGCGCTAGCTAGCTACTGTCAGCTAGCAAGCTAGCTACAATCAGGTGGAATAAAAAAACGTCTTCAACTGTAAGAGATTATTACCACGAGACATATAATTGTGTATTAGTTTAACGGACTACATCTTATTTAACCATTCATCATAGGTTCTGCAGCTGTTAGCTTTGAGACATAAACGTGTTTCTGAAAAAAAAAGGTCAAGGTAATATATGCCAGGTGGATACAGTGCTGTAGTACTGTTTTTCATGGTACAAAGAAAAATAAAACCCTGATCTTTGTCATAAATAGATTTGAGGAGAATCTTGACACTCAGTGTTGACAGTCTGGGTTAACGTCACAATACCACTGATGCGCCTTGCGGACTTTTTTGTGTATATATTCCTCTTATAAGATGGGATATTAGAGCGGTCAGCATATATGAAGTCAAATCTATGCACCAACAGGCATACATATGTCACACTGATTTTTGTGGTGTAAATTTTTTTTCATCTCTAATTCAGTAGTCTCAATTAATTTATTTTAAGGGAGGCAGCCATGAGTTCCCTACCGGAGGCCACTCGCTCCCTTGTGCAGGTGTTCAATGGGAAGCTGCAGGAGTTCACCACTGAGATTGAGAATATTCACATGGTATGGCTGGAGGAGATACAGCAGGAGGCTAAGCGCATGTTCTCCAGGTACACAATCCATTCACATTCAGACACAGTGAATGTTGCTATATATCGGTTGTGACTAAATACATTTATGTTACTGTTCAGGATATTGTTTGTCATGTGGAGATAATTCTCTGGGTTTGTATTGCAGTGACTTTAGCACAGAGCCAGAGCTTATGCCAAAGACTCCATCACAGAAAAAGACAAATCGCCGTAAACGGGTGTCGACAGAGCTAAGTGAAGCTCGTAGCAAAAGACGGTGAGGGTAAAATGTTTATACAGTGGAAGCAGCATTTGAAGTTTTTAATTGCACTTTGTTCTCATTTAATAATTTGAGTACTATACAGTGGCAGTAGTGCTGTTTTAAACAGGAAATTGAGTAACAGTTTTTGAAACACAGTAAAAACATCATTTGGTACATTTTTCATTTTTTAGGGACTATCAATTTGAAACAATAAAAACATAAATTTTAATTTTGTGCCCAGTTTTTTTTTTTTGTTTGTTTGTTTTTGTTTTTTAAAACCTAAATGTATTTGACAGTTTGCATCATCCCTTATTTTCTATATTACTCCTTCCTTAGAAACCTTTAAAGATCTTATGTGCCAACTGTACCAATCTCTTTTCCTTCTTTTATTTGTTCCCTATTCAGTTTCTCTAAGGGGAAGCGCAGTAACCTGCGACGCTCGTCAGTTCAGCTCACTCTCAATTCAATCTCTGAGTTGGTGGATGCACATGTCCCCAGTAACAGTACTGACAGTGTGGCTGAGGAACCTGTTCGCCGCACACGCCGTAATAAAGCCACAGCATCTACTGCTGCAGACAGTGAGCCAGTGAAACGTAGTACGCGCAACAAAGCAGCTGCCAAGGCAAAGGAACAGGCTGAGAAGGTCGAGGATAAACTGGTAGCTCCAAAGTCACCTGAAAATGTTTCAGAGGAACAGGAGCACAAGGTAGAGGAGTCGAGCAGCTCTTCATCTCCTGTGCAGATGCTGGTTTCTGAGGTAGTGGTGAAAGTCCCCTCAGTTGAGCGTCTTTCTGCTGAAAAGTTGCTCCAGTGCTCTCCCTCTCCAGGCCGCGCTGCACAGAAGATTACCATCGCAGCTGCGGGTGGCCAGGCATCAACACGGAGCTCAGGCCGACACTCCTTGGTGGTGCGGCGCTCTCTAGCAGGCCTCAGGCATAGCATGACTCAGGAAGCAGTGCGGCGTGCTTCTCGACGCTCGTTTCTGAAGAAGAAAGCCAGGCTGGGCAATTCGACATGTAGCAGCACGGTCAGTGGTAAGTTTACCCAGGCACAAATACACACTGGGTTTAAGTTACTTTAAAATGGTGCCACAAAGAATAGCACACAGGATAGTTGAGCTTGTTATGAAGAATTGAGTCTTTATAAAAGCTTCATTTTTTTTCCCCAATTAAATTTATGCAAAACAAAATCTTTGTGACTTGAAATGAAGGCAATAGAAACGTCATAAAACTATAAATATAAAATAATGTTAGTGTATAAAACTTTGTCCTACAGTGACTTGATTTTGGGGAAAAAATTGATAGAAGGAACTTGAAATGATAAACTACAGTACCTACATAAAAAATTGCAGCATGTTGTAATTTTATGTAACTGTGGAGATTTAGTTACGCACACATATCCTAATGTGACAGTTGTTAATCAGTGCACCTTCATTAGGTGGCATGAGGGGAAAATGCAGGAAAGTTTTCAATATTTGTGGAAATATATCATGGATTTCTTTTTTTATTTTTTATTAATAAAGCAAAAAAAAAAAAACCTGACATCTGGTTGCTAAAGGAAGCGAAGACACTACGTAAATCATCATCATCATCATCACTAAACGTCTTTAACAGAAATTAGCTCCAGACAGAAAATCTTGCATTTTATCACTTGCATTATCTGTATAAATTTGGCAGAGATTTAATCATGGATTTTGTAAGAACTGCTTGTACCAAGTCTGATTGTTGTTAGTAGTTGAGTAGTAGTTCAGAAATGGTGGCATCAGCTCACCGCAATGCTTCTGTTAGCATAGATGTTGGACTTGAATTCAAAGCCTAGTCATAACTTCATTGCAGAAGTTGCTGTGATTGTGATATGATTGTAGTTAATGTAAAAACTGAATGCTGATTGTGTATTTCTATAACGCAATTTGTACAACTTTATATGTATGATTTGTTTAGGGGATATGTCTGTGGATGTGGAACTGGAGGAAAATGATGATGACATGGTGGAGGACAAGATGGAAGAGTAAGTCTGATTTTTGCTTTCGTTCCTGTAGTTTATTATTGACTTTTAATTAAAGATCTAACAGAGTGAGTAGAGCTGATATATCAGAGACTAATCACCAACTTTGTTGTAGGGTGGTTACTGAGGAAGAGCCAGCAGCAGAATCTAACACTGACATGGAGCCAACCCATCCTGAGGTAAAGATGTTCATTAGCACTGTCAATTAAATTTAACCCGGACTATTAAACGTTCATAATGACCTCTACAGTTCAGGAAGTTTGAGAGATTCTAGTGTTTAAAAAAAAAAAAAAAAAAAATCAAGTAAAATCCATTAAACTTAATTTAAATGCCATAACCATACATTCTGGTACAAGTGATTTCGGGAATTTCCATATATTTTCGTGCAGGTGTTTAATCAAGAGTCTGAGCCCGTGAAGCCGGTAGAGGAAAACGTTCCCATGCTGGTGGAGGAAGAGATGACCGCATCTCCAAGTGTCCAGGAGAACTACAGATTCACGCGCTCGATGGCTCGGCCCTCCGGATCGGGTACTGCTTTGTCTGAATCTTCCACTTAGTGGCCATTAAAGTCTCTACTACAAACACGTAGTTTTAACAAGTGTTAAAAAAGCTATGAAATGGTTATAACTGCTTTGTTTTTGTTTGTTTTATCTGTAGATGACGGTGGGAAAAATACTCAGGATGATGTTCGGTGAGTTTGGATTGTTAATGCTTTTTGTTTTACTTGTTTTGCTTTGTCATCTGGAATATTTTGTACTAGTGATTGTGTGTATTTCAGGGCCTCTCGTACAGCTTCCAAACGTGCAGCTGCAGAAGCAGCAGCAGAAGCAATTTGCACCCCCAAAAAGAAGCACTCTCCCCCAAAAAAGTGCCTGACTGTAAGTCACCTTCCATAATTACTCAATAATAACGCATGGGCGAAAACTTCACATATTTCCTCCAGCGATCAATAAAGTTCATCTCTCCATATCGTTCTATAATATAAATGTTAGTTGATCCATAAATCTTTGACTTGGTCTAGTGTTCGGTTAAGTATATAGGTTTTATTATGGTCGTTACAGGGCATCACACCAGGCATGCGCTCTTTCCTGCACACGGTGCAGAAGAACCAGCTGCTGATGATGACACCGAGCTCTCTCGGTCGTACTTCAGTCATGAAGTCCTTTATTAAGCATAGCGGAAAACTTGACGTCAAGGTAATTGTCTACTCACTTCACACCTGCTAAAAACGACCCTGGCTATGAAGGTTTTATGCCAATAGTTTAAGTTGTAGATCACTGTTAATCAGTTAAAAGTAGAAATAGTGTACATGCTGAGCTAGTAATCCTGCTCTTCTCTGTTCCCCCAGTTGAGCACTGGCTCAGTGGTAAGTGCAAACTTTGGTGTCAGTGTAATCCACTGTAACCTCATCTCTGGTGTGTGTGCACGTGCACATGTAACTGGGTGCTTACCTTTTTCATCTAACCTATGGTGGTGTAGCGGTTCACCCTGTTTGCAGTTGTTTGGTCTTCAGTAGTTGTGTCAACATTAGGATTAGTCTTAAAATCTGGTCTGATTAGGATTTTGTATTGTGGCTTGCATGTTAATACTGACCAGATTCTGAGCATTTGGTTGACATATCAAATTCCATACAACATTATTTCCTTCATTATCATTTGTACATCGTGACAATTGGGTGTGAGGTGGGGTGTTTTAGCAAAATGGCTCAAGGTGCTGTTCTTTATAGTAACTTTCCACTTGATCGTGCAGCATGGCTTGATGAGGGGAAATGAACTCTTGATTTTTTATTTATTTATTTATTTTTTTTAAACGCTTGCTCTGCCATGTAAGCATTGCCATGTTCTTATTAAATTTGGCTTTCCTTTCTGTCCTCCTACCAAATAAATCTACAAGGGACATTTAATTGGACCTAAAATATCAAAGATTGTCCATTGATTGGTCATATGCAGTCACCCTGATGTCTGAAGTCATTTCTCATAACAGTGTCTGGCAAATAGTGCTGGGCGGTATACCGGTTCGTACCAAAAAACGTTTTTTATTTTTTTTACGATATGGATTTTTCACATACCAGCAATACCGGTTTAAATGGCCTAAACGTCCGGAACGCAGCGCGTTGGTAAATTGTGTCCCAGGGACGTTTTTCATTGCAGTGTCTGTGCCACTAAACACACATGGAACAGAGCACAGGTTTTAGTGGAGTTGTTGAGCGTAGCGAAAATGGACAGGGGAAGTTCTGAACCAGAAGTTAATGTAAAAGATGATGACCCAGAAGAACTTTTGCCTAAAAAAGGATCTGTGTCTGTTGTCTGGAGGTACTTCGGATTTAAAAGGTCGGATGTGGACCAAACAATTATTTATTGTAAATGCTGTCGAGCTAAAGTTGTAGCCGAAGGCTGTTTACTCTCAAGTTGCATGTTTATTTGGTGAATACTTGAATATTGCCTAAAGTATCTGGCCTTGAAGAAATAATATTATTGCTGGAAGTTGCACATTGTCGCTATTTATTATGAAAACTGATTCTGTTCCCTTCATTAGATAACACACTATTTAAACAAATAAATAATAATAAAAAAAGTGTGTTATCTAATGAAGGGAACAGAATCAGTTTTCATAAGTTCTGAAATCTAGCCTATAGTTTGGAAGTTGTTTGAAAAATGTTCGGTAAATCTTTTTCACTGCACCCATCCTGACCTATGATTCCTTCATAATGGACATATGATTTCATTCATTTGTACAACGTACAATTCTCAGAGTACTCTTAACTACTCTACTGCAGTAATTCTTCTCAATGAGGGTAACGTCATGCATGGTGAAAAAAAACGTCAAATACCGTTGAAACCGTTATAATTTTGAAAAATACCGTGATGTAGAATTTTGATCATACCGCCCAGCACTACTGGCAAAGTTTTTCTTTTGGCAAGTTTTTTTTCCAGATTTAGCGAATTAACCTCTAACATTAACCTCAACAGTTTTAATGTCTGTTTTATCCATAAATTAAATTTCAACTTATTTACACACACGAATGTTTCCTTGCTATTTAGGTTGATGATACCGTGCATACCTCTGTTCCTTTACTATCTTCAAACGTGCCTTAATTTATAATGGTGCTGTGCTTCCTACTTTGTGGCCTACATTTATAGTAGATAATGCCGTTTGAATTTCAGCCATAGAACCTGCATAAGTATTGGAACACTGTGTGCATTCTGCGATGAAATCAAGATCTCTGTGTCTTTCATTTTCATTCAAGTATCCCCTGAGATACAGCAGCTTTTATGTGACAAACAAACATGTCTTTGGCTTAGATGCTGATTGTTTTCACTTCTGATTTGTTACCAGCCTTTCCCGTGCTGCACTGTTCAGTGGAAAAAATTGTTAGCGGAAAAACAATTTGTTTTGCACCATAGACTACAGGCTTCATATCTGATAAACATAGATATGTTATTAGCTTTAATCTAAGGGTGTTTTAGGACAGGGGGCTCATTCTATTAGTGTATCTGTGTAGACCTTCTTGATTGGCGTTTGCTTGACTGTGCTTTACTACTCCAACACATGGCTGTGAATCCTCATAATCATCCCATTTTTCCAACCCAATTAACGTTTCACTTTAATCACTCCATGTTCATCAGATTTGGCACTGTGTCTGTTTCATTCCTCTCACTAACCTAGCTCCTCTTCTGTCAGGAACGTGAACGACAGAAATGGGATGCACTTAACAAGAAGATTGAGCAAGAAAATGAAAGGAAGAAAAAGATGGAGGAGGAGAGAAGGAGGAAACAAGAAGAACTGAAAAAGTATGAAAGCCTTTGTGCGTGATTGTGTTTGTGTACACACTGAGTTGTTAGCTATAAAAGCGATATTTCTTTTTAGGAAACGGGACGAGCGTCTGAAACGAGTCGTAGAGGCCCGGGTAAAGGTGGAAAAGGAGAAAGAGCAGGAAAAGAAAAAGAAAATAGAAGAGAAAATGGCACAAATAGAGAAGAAAAATGACATGGTTGGTTGTTCACCATCACTGAAAGATTTTTCCGCTCATTATGTTAATGTGTGGTTTTATTTGTACAAGATAAACCATTTGATGAGTCTCTGAACAGGTTTGTAAGTCTGGATTGTAAACCTTTCTTATGTAACACTGCCAGCTGCGTGTGGAGAGGCTTGCTGAGGAGAAAGCAAAGAAAAAGGTGGCAACTAAACGTCAAGAGGAACTGGAACTACGCAGGAAACAGGAAGAAGCAGCACGGAAGAAAAAGCTTCAGCAGGCTGTGAGTATATTTTAATACTCTTAACCCCGCTGCATGAAACACATTTTAGAAAATATGTTCTAAATTAAAGAAGCTGCGTGACGTCTCGCTTTCATTCTTTGAACAAAATGGCATACTTTCAACCTTTAAATTCATGTGTTATTTTAGAATATGAACATTGTGACAGTAAATTGCAAACATGTACTGTGTGTATATATATTGTTCCTCTAATTATATAGTAGCTAGTAGTTATCAATTCTCCTATATTCAGTGTAGTGCAAAATTTTAAACAATAGGGTCTGCCCCGCCCCTTTTTTTTTACCCCACACTGTCTTTCTCTTTTCACTACAGGCAGTTAAGCTATAATTTTGCATTGTGCTGCCCTCAGGTGGTCTTTGGCGGTGCTGCTGAAAATCTGTCTATTTTTTATTTATAAATATTTTCTAAAATAATTGTATTATGTGGCTAATACGATATTTTAAATTATGGTTGTGATATTCACATTTACATCAAAAATGAAGCCTATATGAAGATAGTTGACAGACTCTTGCCGAAGCAGTGTGAGATCTTTTTAATAACTGCTGATGTGCTACAGCCATAATTGTTTTTTCCCCCCTTGTAGATTAGTTATAGTTACCATCCTCACACTTTCGTGTGTGTGTCTCTGTGTGTGTGAGGCAATACCTAATGTGTCCCAAAGCAGTCCTGTGCCTTAGGTTTAGGGTTATGTTCATAAACTTATAAAAATGGAGGGATATATGTTTTTGGTTTTTAGAATTACATGCATTGCATCTTCCATGTCCTAGTCTAGATTTCAAACTCTGTAGAAACAAATCTTTAAACCAATCGTACAAATTGTGTATAGTAGTTGAGCAGGTAAAAGCAATCATCCTTGGAGTTTGTTAAATTAATCCACAACCAAGTAAATTTAGTATATATTGAGAGCAGATATGAACCTTATTTGTACTCCTGTATTGAAACACTACAGGTTGGAAGCATAAAGATCTTGACATTTATTGAAGTTAGGGTTGCTGGATTAGGACATGTTCTCCATTCCTACTGGATGTGAGTCTTAAAAAAAAGTGTGTTGTCCAGGAGGAGGAGGAGCGTCGACACCAGGAGCTGCTGGCCAAGCGCAAAGCAGAGGAGGAGCGGGAGAAGGCACGCAAACAGGCCGAGGCTGCTCGTGCACTGGAGCTCAAGAAGGAACAAGAGAAGGAGAGAGAACGAGAGCGTGAGAGGCAACGTGAGGAGAAGGAGAGAGAGAGGGAGAGAGAGCGACAGGCTGCCGCTGAGAGGTTGGTACTGTATGTTTTTGTTCTTTTCTCTCTCCCCAACACACTCAGTTTTATTTATTTATTTAATTGGGGATTACAAGTAAACTGTGACAAGCATATAATGGGAATTTAAACTGTTTCAGAGAGCGGTTGGAGCGTGAAAGAATAGAGCGGGAGAAGGCCATAGCTCTTCAGAAGGAACTGGAGAGAGCGGCTAAGGAGAAGAGGGAGCTTGAGGAGGAGAAGAGGAGGAAGGTCAGTGTATGATCTCTAGCTTTTTTTTTATATATATATAGGAGTTATCACACCTGTTTGTCTATTTATTTATTTTATTTATTTATTTATTTTTTTTAAATGTAAGCCTTGTTTTCCCAGCTTTTAATTTTTGATGTCTTCAGGTAGTGCATTCTTCCAAGAGTCTCATTAGCACGGTATCGCAAGAAAGAGTAGTTGCAAGTTTGTTTATGGAATTACTGCTGTAGCCATCAAATACTGAAACTGATCCAAGTTCAGATCTTTATAGATTTTATTTTGTCAGTAGCTACCCTTACCATATTTTAAGGTCATTTCTGACATTCAAATTTGTAACAAAGTCCAAACTTTTTGGCATGCATTATAGGAATTTTATATATTGTGTCTAGTTTTGTCATTAATTAAAAATAAATAAATAAAATCAATGCTCGTAAAAAAATGTTTTCTTTATTTAGGAAGAGGAGCAGAAAAAGGCTGAGGAGGAGAGACTGGCCCAACAGAAACGTGCTGCTGCTACTGCTGCGCCCCCTACAACCACTGTATGTGTACCAATATAGTAGTAACTGTGAGCCTTCCTGCTAAATTACTGTTAATTGTGTTGTAATAATACTTTCCCCTACTTTTTCAGACTGCTGTAAATTTGCCCATCAGCAAAGCTCTTAACACCACAATTACACACAGTCCTGCACTGAATGTTACTGTAGATATTGAGGTATGTTGTTTGTCCTCTTCTACATGTCTTTCAAGTCATTCAGATTATTTTCAGGTATCACTAGTAATCATTTATTTGTCTGTTTCAGCAATCAGTCATGAAAACTCCTGTGGGTAAAGGTGCAGCTCATAACAAGACAATTGGGGATAAGGGATCAGGGCTGAACGTTACTGTAGATGTCGAGGTTCGTTGCTGTTTGTTCTTCATTCAGGTTATTGTTAAACTGAATTTGTCATCAGTTAAAGGTTTTGTTATAGGAACTCGGGTTTGAGATGAGGATGACTTTATATGACGTAACCTTGCAGATGTAGGGATCGGCTGAAATATTTATTAAAACATTCTGACTGTTCTTATATTCTTGGTGTAGCACCATACACACAAACTAACAATGCCCTATAAGTTAAACACTGCTGAAATGGATTAATGTGTTTAAGGTCTGCTTCCTTTTGTTAGTGTCTGAACTATGTGGTTGGTCCACAATGGACAATAATCTATTTATTAATTATATCCTACAGCAGTCTCCTCAGTCCTACCAGATTACACCTAAAGGCAAGAAGGTTGCAGTTTTGGTTAATCCAGACGACTATGGTATGGACCAGAATAGTGATGACTCGACAGATGACGAGTCCGCACCCAGGAAACCCATCCCTTCATGGGCTGAGGGTAAGATTTCATTGTGTGCTTGTGGTTCTCTGGATGTTTTTAGTACTACTTTCCTCATTAGTCTTTAACACAGTACCTCAGAAGTGGTTTAAAACTAATATATTAAGCATATGTTTTGTATACAGGCATGCAACTTCAGCAAGCTATTATGAAGCAATATTATGACCCACTGGATCTGCATTCGTACTTTGGGGATGTCGAACAGCCCAAACTGGAGAAGATTTTCCATAGGAGCAAACCACGCTTCTTCAAGCGCACAAGCTCTGCTGTCTGGCACTCTCCTCCACGCATGGGTGCCATGCCAAACTAGCTGGGAACTGTGTTAGCTGTATCTATTTTTTTTTCTGCCTTTTTTGTAATATGTAAGCATTTTAGATTTGTGTTTATATATAAACATTTGAATTCACTTAAATAAATAAAGTGCTATAAAAATGGATCAGAAGTAAAGTAATACAAAAACACAAGGGTTTTGCAAAATGCTGGGCACATTCCAGTCATCCCACCCGTTTTCCCCTTGCACTCTCATTTTAACCTACAGTATTTATTAATACTGTTAGTGTTGTTAGAATCTGAGGTCTTCGTACATTCAATATGAACTAGCATTGCCACTTGGAGATACAATTGATGGGTTTCTGTAATCACTATGTATGTATATAAACCTGGATATTCTTAAATGTTTTTTGTTTTTTTTCCCCAATGTTGAGAAAATGAAGCAATTTATGATTTTTTTTTTTCCTCCCATCCCCCTCCTCCGAGCCTTCCAATATATTTTAACATATGCTGGATTTAAACTGCCAACATTTGTCACAGTGGACTAAGGGGAAAGTTAAGTTACATTCATTTTATTATTGGTTAAGTACCAAAGTGTCTGTCTTTTTGTTTTTGTTGTTTTATATGTGTAGTGAAAGTAATGGTTACAGGTTGCCATTATATGTCAGCATTATGTTTGTTTTATGTGTGTGTTTTTCACATTAAGAATAGCAAAGGCCTGCTTTCTTTTGCCCATAAAAATTAGAATAAATAAAATTTACACAACCAAACCGGGTAGTTAATACTGACATTAAATATTTAATTTCTTTTTTTTTATTATTTATTATTTGCTCACAGAGCCCTTCATTTTGATCACCTATTCAATTATATAATCCGCCAATCAGGTGCCAGCAGTGCAGTTCATACAATCATGCAGATATGGAGCAGTGATTTTGGGTAATGTTCACATTAATACAGCATGCATTATGAAAAGCAAAATTAATCTCCAACTTGTTTCATGAAAATGAGTTCACTGTTCTTCAGTGATCTTCCCTGTCACTGGAGATAAATCCAATAATACACTTTTGAGACATGGTAAAATTAGAGACTTGCAGCATAAAAATGAACTTGAAAAAACAGCAGTCATGTCAATATGGAGCAGAATTGCAAAGGATTGCTTCAACATTTTGTGAGATTCAAGCAATGAAGAATTCAGGCTGTTTTGAGAGCCAAGAGAAGCCTTACCCAGTGTCTGGTGAGTGTATACAGTGTATTGAGGTAACAGCAGGATACATTACTTGCCTTCAATTTGTGTTGTCATGTAAGTATAAACAGACAAATATAGCCAGAAAGATAAAGGTAATTGTTTAGGATAACTTTGTGTGATGTAGAAAGACAGAAAATCTTTTCCAAAATGGCAATGGCCTTGTGCACAAATTGAGTTCCATAAAGACATTCTCAAGGATGGAGTGGAAGAACCTGAGTGACTTCAACCTCACTGTACCCCTTTAGGATGACCCCAGGCTTCCTCACCCAAAATCACTGCCTCACATCATTACTGACATGTTCAGCATGGATCCTTGGGTGTGATGGTCAGGTCAAGGGATAAGAGTTAACGTATTTAATACTGAATAATATATATATTTTTTTTAAAAAATGTTTTTTTTGCATCCTGTGCAATTGTAACATGTTAATATTAACATCGTTAATATTAATATTCACATTAATAGCAGAGAGGATTTGGAGACTGATTTGGAATGAATAGGTGGATTTGGAAATGTGTGTTGTTGTTTTTTTTTTTACAGGATACCCCTACTAGCTTGGATCACATTATTAGATTAGAAAGCATTAACCGGACCCGGCAGATGGAAAAATGTACGTCACCTCATGATCACGTGACTCTGTCAGCACCACGCTCAGCTAAATCTCAGTTTACAGAAGGGTCAACAGTGTTTGTTCGTATTGTGTTTGTTATTTCAATTTGCTATGCGTTGAAAACAGCTAACTGCTCCCAGAACGTTAGGATTTCGACTATCTCTGCTATTTTCTGCCTTATGATCCATCCATGTATCAGCTAATTGCCTATGGTTCAAGACATCACTTGAGAGGTGAATCATCGACTTAGCTCTGTGGAACCGTGGAATGTGGAATCGACTCCGATTCCAAGAGTGACTCGTTGAATACACTTCTGAAAATCGATTTCAGTGAATATACGGTAATGTGCAAAAGCCTTATGTACATGTAAAACAATGCTGCAAAACAAAGAAGTGTTCAAAACTAATAGAATCTGTCTGGGGTACAGTGATGTTCAAAAATAATAGGTTAGTATGGTAGGTTTTACTGAGCATCTTGGATAATCTGCAACAGTTCTTTTAAGAGACTTTAAAAACTCGCTTATTATTTTACATAAAACGCCTTCGTATTTTTATTTTCCTGAAAAGTGGGTTGTTATGTAATATGTTGATTTATTTACATCATATGATATATAAACACATTTCTGAACATTTGTTGCAAATTTACAATGTGTTTGTAACGACTCAATTATGCAAAAGTCATAAAAATATACATCTATAGCAATCTGTAAAATACATAGATAGATAAGACTTTTTCACAGTACAATATCTTATTTTTTCTGTCTTTGGCAACCCCTTATTTAATTTTAGGTCAGTGTATGCATAATTTAATGTTACAACCTGTCTGAACATCCATGAAAAACTGATGTGGCTCATCCTTCTGGAACACGAGTCGTATAAAACTGGGCGGATTCGAAAATAAATCTGAAATCGAGGAATCGACTCTTTTGGAGTCGAATCCCAGTCCCTCCTCAAATGTTTTCGTTGTTATGTGAATAAGCGTCGTACAGTGAAACAGTGCTCTCGTGTGAATACTGAAAAGAAGAAGGTAGTTGTGGATATACGTGTTTATTGTTCCTTAATGACGTTACAAATGGGTCACGAGCATGACGTTGTAAATCTATATAGGTTATGTGGTTCATTCAGAGGAAGGATTTTATTATCTAGCTAGTTGTGCGCCGTTATTCGTTGTAAGCTTAGCACGATTAGCTAAAATAAGAAATACGCAGTTCCATTAGCTACAAATGTACACGCGCATAATGAACAAATTATCTCTATTACTACTTATTTGCTGCGATAACGTTGTTTGATTAGCGAGATAAGCAGGTTTTTGATAATTATCGGCTTGCTGATATGTAACTAGCTAAATAGCTAGCCACTTGTAGAATAGCGAACAGGGGTATTAACATTTAAAATGCAACGTGTTACTTTATTTACTGTCTCCGATGCTTAATATCTGTGCATATGTCTCTGGGACAATGATAATCCATTTGACAATAATAATGACACATTATTGGTTCAGAGGTGTTTTAAACGGTTACGAGGTTGTGTGGTGTCTTGTTGGCTTTAGCTGCAAAGCATCTGTCGGTTATTTTAGACGTCATTACTAACAGCCTTTAGTCACCTCATGTCTAAAAGTTTTGTTAACATTTCCTGTTTTCCTTCTGTTTATTTAAGGATGAATCGTGTTGCAGTGGTGTTGGTCTGTCTGGCTTTGATGACGTGCGCGGTTGCCAGACGAGGAGGTGGTGGCGGCTTTAAAGGTGGTTTCAGCTGGGGCAAAGGCAGCAACACGGGCAGTAAAGGGACCAGCACGGGAAGCAAAGGAGGTAGTAACACCCGAGGGTCCTCATCTGGAGGAACACACTCCCAGCCAGCCAATTATCCTCGACAGCCTCAAGTACCTAACCAAAACCCTCCACCATATCCTGGCACTGGAGGACATGCAGGCTCTTATCCAGGCAGAGGGGGTGCTGGGGGCTACCCAAATCAAGGGGGATATCCTAAGCAGGGAGGCTATCCAGGTCAGCCAGGCTATCCAGGTCAGGCAGGCTATCCAGGCCAGGGAGGATATCCAAGTCAAGGACGCTATCCAGGTCAAGGATCATACCCAGGGGCTGGGTCATATCCAGGTGCAGGGTCATATCCAGGTGCAGGTTCATATCCCAACAGCTACCCAGGAAGGAGTGGAGGGTACCCGTATCCTCAAGGTGGTTCTTATCCTGGCTACCCGGTTAGAGGAGCATCATATCCTGGAGGCAGTCCCAACCAGTTTGGTGCAGCAGGAGGATATCCTGGGGCAGCACAGTACCCCTACTGGAACCCCAACAACAAAATCATCAGCCCTCGTTATGGTGGTAATTATGGATATGGTGGTTATGGAGGATATGGTGGAGGAGGTTCTCCTTTTGCCCAGTCTGTTCATAATATGGGAATGAGGCCCTCTATCCAATCAAAGGGGTTTGGTAAGCAGGCAGTGTTGGCTGCTGGAGTTGGAGCCATGGCTGGAATGGCAATAGGTTATGGCTTGGGCAGTTTTCCACGCCCACACTTCATGTTTCACAGCCCCCAAGAAGAATATTATTATAACCACTACATGTATCGGCGCTATGGTACGCAACCTCCTGACAGTAACGCAAACCCCAGCTCTGCAGGTACAGGGCCTGGTGCATCTGGATCAAGTTCTACTAATAATGTCCATAATATCTTTCAAAATCCTCCACCTCATTCATATGACAAGTACATGGACAGTTGTATGAAGAGGACAGATTTATTGCGAGATGAGCAGGGCAGAAATAAGAGAGCTGCTGAAGAATCATGGCCAAAAGAGGCAGAGGATGATAAAACGTTTCTGATTGAAGATGATCCAAATAAGCGACTGGGTGAGCAGCCAGTTGGGGAAGCAAAGTCTCAGGATTCAGATCTCACAACCAGAAATGAGAACACTGGGCAAGGAATTAATGCTGGCAATGCCACTGATAACCCTCTGCCATTTGCCGAAAAGCTTACTGGTGCTACAGAGCAACCCACTGAGCCTCAGGAGAAGATAACTGATGAGGAAGATGATGATTCTGTAAGCATAATGGAAATAGGCTATCCTGCACTGATTGAGCAGCTGAAAGCTCGACGCTGTGTGGAGCTTTATATGGTTTACGCTGAGCAGCATGCTGAGAAACAGGTTCAAGTGAGCAGTAATGAGAATGGTGGTGAAAATCTCATGTCACTTAACCATGGGCTCATTCTCATCTCTCTGCTTATGAGCTCCCTGTTATTCTACTGAACCTAGTGAGCTTTTCTGATTTCATATACACCTTTGATAATGATGGTACAACATATCAAGTGAACAACAGGAGAAAAAAATTAATATCTGACATGCAGACTGTGAGTTGAGAATTAATAATGATCTGGTGATATACAGTTTTAATCCTATAAATATCAAGCAATCCATATTTCAGAATAAGAAATGATCTTTGCTTGAATCGTCATTCTAAATTCTATGGGTTAAGAAAAACCCAGAGGGTATTAGCTGTTTTTGGCTGTTACTAAATCTAAAACATGATTGCATTTGTCTGTGTGGGTCATAAAATGCCATTCATTGTATGACCCACGAACATATACACCACATTTTACATGTTTTACATGATGTATACAACATGTTTTATACTATTTATTTCCTGCTGATCACATCTACACCCTGGACACAGGCTGCTTATTAAATGTCTTCATATCTTTAGGTCAGTGATGTTACTGCTTGTGGTACTATAGAAATTACAGTGGGCCTCATTTTTCAATCCTACTTGTGCTCCTGAGTGTGTGTAAATGTACACAAGTCTAATTAATAATATACTTCAAATGATCATTTAGTGGATTGTTATACTTATATACAGTATATGGGTTATACTGTCAAGTATAAAGATAGCTTAGTTTTATTGCATATTGCATGCTCATGCATGCCTTAAACCAATGACTTTATTGACTAAAGGTTATAATCACGCTCATGAGAAACTATATTTAAAGACCAGTAATTTATTTTCCTTGAGGAGGCTAAACTTTTATAAATCTGTTCCTCGTTTAACACTGTGTAACACCATGGTACATTTAAAGCTGAGACAGTTCCCTTGTGTCTCATGTTCCGCATGCACGATTACTCGGGTACATTTTTTTCCCTCTGTTTTTCCTCGACACCATTATCTTGTCATCTCACTTAATTCTGACCTAACACAATTTTCTGTCATTTATCTGGATTTTGACCTTGCCATCTACTAACTCAACCCCTTCCAATGCTGCCATTCTGCCTTTCTAAACCGTTTAATAGTCATTTTGTGATTATTATAGCATTTTCTGGATGTCACTGCATGTGAATGAGCTGTCAGGAAGAATCTTTGCACTTTATAAACACATAGGAGCATGAGGAAAAACAGATTTTTCCGAAGCTTTTGTAAATCAGGGCTGATTGATTTAGTTGGGTTTATGCAAACATTTTCACACAACTTTATTAAAAGATTGATAAATGAGGCTCGGTGTCTTTTATATAGTCTACTTGTGGATTTGTGTTTAGTGACTTTACTCTTTAATTTGTAAATAGATTAGCGATGGCATCTATGATTCAGTACGATAAAGTAGTCTGTGAAGACCATTGTTATAATATACAAATATAATGCTGAGTCAGTAAGCTAAACAAATGTACATTTAGTTCACTGCGCTGTTTTGTAAAATATCGAGACTGAGAAATTATTATTGAAGTGTTTAGTTTCAGATGTGGTTTGATATTTATTCTTTGAAGTGAAACTTTAGTTTCTTTTTTTATCCCAGTTTAAATAAAGCATTGGGGTTTAGACACAGCGTTTAACCTTTTAATTATAATTCAAAAACTGATCTCATTTGCACTACAGGATTCACAGTTTAACCTAAATGCGTACACAGCTCACCATGTACGCTTGATAAATGGTTTTGTGACTAACAGGATGATGCATTTGATGCATTGTAACAGATACAGACAAAGATGGATAAGTGACTGTCTTAATGTGTTTATCTGAAAACTGCACTGACATAAATTCATGTAAAAATGAATGTACCTTGTGCTCATTGTTTAGTAGTACTTTTAATTCCTAACCTGTCAATATTTCTCTGTCCATGCATCTCAAATTAAATGCTGTTTCACTCTCATTAACTGTCATTTTTTTATTTATATTTAAACATTTAAATATAATCTGTAAAGAACACAGTAAGCTTAAGAATAGTAACAAATAAATCAGCATCATTTACACAAAAATTATTATTCATGAAAAACAGTAAAGTACAACTAATGTGAGTCATGATGAGTAACTGAGCTCTTATTACACACAAATTTAATGAATATTTTGTGAAATGTCATTAAAACTAGATTAACTAAATATTAAATATAAAATAAATAAAGCAAAAATAAATTCTTAAATTAATTACATCCACGTTTACAGCATTTGGCAGATGCCCTTATAGAGAGTGGCTTACAGGAGTGCTTTTATGAAGTCTCGATCAATGAATACATCAATACTGGCTGGAGCTGAACAAGATAAACAGGTTACTGAATATGTATGAATAGATTAAAGGTAAACAAGAACAAGAACCATATCCAGAACTCTAAATGCACACGTGTATAATGTACACGTAAGTAGTTATATCATATACTTTATGTCAAAAATTTGATTTATGGCCCCTTGCCTTGTCTGATTTATGGTCCCATGCTCTGCCTGGCTTTGACTGTTCCAAGTTGTGTGTGATTGACAGACCTTCAATGTCTGGGGGTTCTCATCCTGTGGCTGTGGTGGGTGTGAGTTGAGGTGTGGGTAGTTGTATTGCCCCAGTGAGTTAAAAAGGTTAAGACATAGCCAGGTGTTAAATCCTTTCTATTTGTATGTTTGTAAACCATATGTC
>JAOTRN010000009.1:12766356-12777845 GCA_028566695.1 Bagroides melapterus
ACACACACATACATACACACACACATACATACATACATACATACACACACACATACATACATACATACATACACACACACACACACATACATACATACACACATACATACATACATACACACATACATACATACATACACACACACATACATACATACATACATACATACACACACACACACACACACACACACATACACACACACACACACACACACACATACATACACACACACACACACACATACATACATACATACATACATACATACATACATATATATATATATAAATACATAAGAGGAGAAACAACAGAACGCTTCATAAACATCATAACTTTTATTGTAACGTTGGAACATTTTCTTAAAAGTGTTTAAAAAATATACTTATATATAAAGACGTAACTAAAGGCCGTGAACCATGGGGTGAATCATTCTGCACAGAACAAAGAAAATAAACAGCGTTGGACCTCACACTAATACTTGCAAAACACAGGAAACCTACAGGAACCAAAAAATGCGAGCAGGGTTTGAACAGTAAAGTTACAGCCACAAAGTAGCCAAAGTGACGTCTTCATAACAGAAGGGTTTTTTTCCCCCCTTCTCTTTAATGCGGCAAGGTCGTAATGATAGACTGTGAGTTGTATTTTTTTTGGAGTTAGGAATGCAATACTAAGATATGTATCAAAATAAAAAGACAAAAAGAGAGTCTAATGTCTGTGTAAAGTAAATGATGCAAAGTGTATTAGCTCCTTTGATCAAAGCTCATTATATAGGCATCATAATTTAATCAGCTAGGGGACAGGACAGTGTGAAGGAATTATGTCATAGTTGCAGGGAAAATACTGCCTGCCCATCTCTAACTTCAGGCTAGAAGTGGGAGACATAACGGAAATACAGTGACTCGTCATCAGTCAACAGAACATCTAAAATAAATGAACAATACGGATGAACAAAGAAGAAAACACAAAGAAAGAGGGAGAAATGTAGAAAGCATTGAAGTGTTTCACTCGCCCTTAGTGACCAGATCCTCGATGTAGGCATCCAGCTCATCGTCGCTGCTGATCTCAATATCCTAGAAAAAACATCCACATATGCTCAGACATCAGTTCTATAGAGGAACACACATGATTAAACAAGATGTCCATAGACCTATTAAACAGGTCCATTTATAAAACTTAACTAATTTCAAAAGTAACTTCATTGTAACAGTGTGTGTGTGTGTGTGTGTGTCAGAGTGCCTCAGACCTCCTGGACTTTCTGCAGCAGTGCGACTATATTTGTTCTGAGCTTGCGTAGTTTTTCTTCAGACTCTCTTAGTTTAGTCTCTGCTCCGTTGCTCTTTTCCTCCACGGCCCGTGCTCGAGATTCAGCACGGCTCTGGTACGAGTTACACAGTTTTTGCAGCCCTGCCTCATACTGCTGAAAATACTCTTTCTGTGAACACATGCACAGCTTGCTTTTAGTGAATGCTGTACTTGCGTTAGCACACAGACGTCAACTAGGGTACTAGGAGAATTCACAGATGTTCAGAAGTCATAGTTCACATGGACTCTGTGTTAATACTGATTAAATTAATCCAGACAAACTAACCACACAACAGTAAGAATGTACTCACAATGGGGAAAGCCACAAGGTCTTCAGCACTCATAGTGTTGACAGAATCTTTAGGGATTCGGAAATCAGGTGGGAAAAAGTATCGCAGCAATGTCCTAGAATTAACACAAAGTGATTTAAATTCAAAACAAATGTATACTCAATGAATACTTTATTAGGAGCACTGTACTAATACTCAGAAGAGCCTCCCTATACTCTAAAAACAGCTTCAATTACTCATGACATGGATTTCACAAGATGTTTGAAACATTCCTTTGAAATTCTGGCCTATGTTGCAAGATTATGCCACACAATTTGTGCAGCCTTTTCAGGAGGACTTTCAAGCTTTGAACCTCCCGTTCTACCACATTACAAAGGTGATCTGCTGGATTCAGCTCCAACGACTATGAAGACCACTAAATAACATCACTAAATAAGCTCACTGTAATATTCATGAAACCAGGTTGCTTTGACATGGTGCATTATAATGCTGGAAGTAGCCATTAGATGATGAGTAGGTGAAGGTGTCACATGATCATCTACAGTGCTCAAACAGGCTGTTGCATTCAAATAATGATTGTCTGGTATGAACAGGCCTAAGGTGTGCCAAGAACACATTTCCCACACCCATATATCACCTCCACCAGCCTATACTGTTGACACACGGCAGCTTGGGTCCACAGATTGATGCTGTTGGTGACAACCTTTAGGCCCTACCATCTGTATGCCTCAACAGAAATCAAGATTCATTAGACCACGTTATGTTTTTTCAATACAGTCTCTGCTTTCTGTTCTTGGCTGACAGAAATGGAACCCTGTATAGTCTTCTGCTGTTGTAGCTCATCTGCTTAAACGCTCAAAGTCCATTCAGAGATGCTTTTCTACTCCCCACAACTATATAGAGTTACTGTAGCCTTTCTGGTCGCTCAAACCAGTCTTTGATCTCTGTCATTAGCAAGGCACTTCAGTCTACACTGAAGTGTGATTTCACACAACTATGTTCCCAAGAGCGATCCCAGGGGTTATAGAAATATAAAAGCCAGCCTGATTGGCACCAACATGCATACTTCTGTCAAAATGTGTCACTGTGATCACATTTGTTCCCTATTCTATAGATGCTTTGAACATTACCTGAAGCTGCTGGCTCAAATCTGCATGATTTTGTGTGTTGCAATTTTGCCAAACGATTGAGATGATTGCAAAAAAGCTTAGATGTACAGGTGTTCCTAATAAAGTGTCTAACTGTTATCAGATACACACACACACACACCTCATCATAGTGACAAGGCCTTCTGTTGTTTCTCTGCTTGGTCCACTCTGAGTCGTATCAGGCTCTGCTGCAGTGGGCGGGGTCACAGACCGCGCTGGTCCCTGATTGGTGTCTGGACTACGTGACTCTGGTGAGGCAGGCCGCATAAGGCGGACGTCCTCGCTGCCTTTAAAAACCCTTAGCAAAAAAATAAAAATAAAAGGTAGTTTAAACAATAGATTAACATATACTGTATCACAGTCTCAAGTGTCAGTTGTGATATGTTTCTACCTTGTTATGAATTCACATTCGTGGAACATTTCAATAGCACAACATTTATAAAGCTGAAAAGCTGCCCCACAAAATAGCCGATAAAGAATACTGTATATTGTTTATACAGATATTTACAAATAAAAATGCAAAAACACATAAACTGATCAAGGTGAAACCAGCTGGAATCATAACCGTCACATGTTATTATACAATTATGTTGTCACATGATCTCAATTTAAAGTTGCCTTTCCCTGGGAGGCACGAGATGCTAAAAAGTATATCTAAAGAAACAGAATCATGAAGAACAGAAAGCTTTCAAAAAATCAAAACAAGACCAGATCCTGGAAAGTTTCTGAAAAAGTATCAATCAGAGTTTGGTTATAAAAGTATACCTCACACTGAACATCGTACTGAACACCAAGTCATCCACTGTTAAAAACAGAACAAGGCACACCCAAGACTATGTCTGTGAGGAGGCTGTCCACCTGGCAATATGGAAGGGTGGCAAGCAACATGAAATCCCATATGGAGTTTGCCACAAGACAGGTTAGAGACTTGGCAAACTCATGGAAAAAGGTTCTCTGGGCTAATAATACTGGGGGATATGGTGGCCTACTTATGAATAAACTAGTGGTTAAGGTGTTGGACTACCAATCAGAAGGTTGTGAGTTTGATTCACAGGTCCAAGATGCCACCACCGGGCCCCTGAGCAAGGCCCTAAACCCTCAAATGCTTAGTTGTATTAAAAAAAAAAGAGTTAAAAATGTAAGTCGCTCTGGATAAGGGCATCTGCTAAATGCTGTAAATGTAAATAAGACCAAAATTATGTTTGACAGAATCACAATATCACTGGAGCACAATGTTGGTAGCATCGTTAGCAGGGTTCAGTAAACTACACAGGGTTCAAACAGACAGAATTTTCTAAGAAGAAAATTCAGTCAGCCAAAAACTTGGGACTGGGTCAGAGGTTCCAACAAGACAATACCTAGAACAATGCATCCAACAAAAGTCTGCTTTTTATTTGATTAACGTTTGATTAAAAGTTTACTCAGCCAAAAGATTACACGTGTGTAAATGAAGTTAAATTCCAAGTTGTGTCACTACAATATGTAGAATAGTTAAAGGAAAGGGAAATATTTTATGATTAGTTTGAGCAAGGTAAGAACTTGAAGCTATTCTCCACCTCCAACCAGAAAAAACTTACAGAAAAGTCCACCTCATACAAAGGCAATTAGGAGTACAGCTAAATTTATACAAAACTATAAACTATGCATTTTGCCATGCATGTAAATTTGTACCAGCGGTCCCGTGGTGTGTTCATGGGGACGTAATCAAACTTTACTTTCCAGCGAACACTCTCTTTTCCTGTTTCTACTGCAGTCACACGGCCAGTGAACCATTCTCCATTGACCTTTGCCTCCACCTGTAAGCCTTTATCTGTAAAACACAAATACTTGATGTAAGTCTACTATTGCCAAGCTAATGTATCAAGTTTTTAAGGTATTTATTTGCATTATAGAAAGGGTGGGTACCTTTATATGCATTTTTTAGTGCATCTTGTTTTAAATCCTCATCTGTGCTATTGCTGACTCGCTAAAAAAAAAGATTATGATTCATTTTTATGCTATATTTATTAATTGTGCCTAGCAAGTAAAGTATTATCAAAGAGGAATGGATAATATACAGTAGTAGCATAATTAAAATACCTCTGTGTTATTAGCTTGTTTGGTTGGCAGGACCTTCTTCTCTACTGTTCCCTTTCCACGATTCTGAGCAGGTGCTGCCATTTTAGATTTCTTAGGCTGTGGCTCTTCTTCTTCTTCTTCTTCTTCTTCATCACTCTCTTCTTCTTCCTTCTCTTGCTCGTCCTCCTCTTCCTCTTCACTTTCTTCCTCTGCGGCTTCTTTTTGTGCTTTACCCTTCTTGGCACTTCCTCTTTTGCTGGCTGGTGTTTGCCTGGTCGCCTTTGTAGAAGAGGGCTAGAACCATTTACAGACATACCATTCGAATTTTTCTTATTTAAGGCTCAAATTTATAATGCCTTATTATTAACTGCCTGCTAATGTTGATGTTTGTGAATACTCACCGTTGTGCTGCGTGTTTGAGTTACACTCCTGCGAGCTGATGCTTTTGTAGATGGAGTTGTGGGCACAGATTTAGTGGTGGCTTTCGCTGATTTGGGAGTTGGGGTGGAGGCTGTTTTGGCTTTGGCTGTAGTGGTAGTAGCAGCTGGTGGCGTTCTACTTGGACGTGAAAGTCCTGTAGATTTCTGAGGTGGAGTTTTAGTTGCAGGTGAATGACTGACAGCATTTCTGACCACTGCAGGAAGTGGAGGTGAACGAGGACGAGCCGCTGCACGCTGTGATGACCGTATAGCAGGCTAATAGAATAAAAAAAAACAAAAACAAAAAACAAAAACAATCCAGTCTATTCATTTCACCCATTCGTATATACATACAAACAAATACACATGGTCACACAAACACACACACTTTTGTCATATTATGATTGTGAGGCCTTTCCGTAATAATTATTAAGGTAGCTGTTACACCCAAATTAAACCACAATCTTAACCCAAGTAATCAAAAGAAATCTCTGTTTTAAACAAAACATGGACACATACACTGCTAGACAGAGTTAATAAACAAACAGAGACCTGTACCTGAGGTGCACGCTCCTCAACATTCTTCGCACTGACATCTAGTGGGAGCTGTTTTATATCTGCTGCTGACTTAACAGTTGTGGTTTTCTGTAAAGGAAGGTAATATAATGAGATTCATTATGTCAGAAAGACAACTTTAAGAAAAGAACAGCAATTTATAAATATATATATATTTATATATATATATATATACACATAAAATAGCAATACCTGTAGGGCCTCCAATTTCTCCTGTTGCTGGCGAATTTTTTCAGAAAGCTCTTTTTGTTTGTCCTCTGACGTTTTTGTGTCTTTCTTTAAAATACCAACAGGTAAATTTTGCTTCTGCTCAGGGGCATCACACCTTGTGAGAAAAAGTGGAAAAAGATAATTTTAAAGGCAGAGAGTGGAGAGTGTACAAATAATCTAAAAAAAAGAGGGAATTAACCAAATACCAGTCAAACCCTGTTGTTTTTATTTTTCTGTACCTATCTTGAGCTCCATCAGGGTTCATGAGACAGACCCAGCTATCTGGGTAACGCTTATCCACAGCGTCCATCTGAAACGGCAATGTACGCCACTTCAAACATTTATCTGAGTGAACAGAAAAAGGGGTTGAGTGTGTTAATGAAAACATTGGACATGAAGAACTCCATTATCAGACCGTTATCAGAGCGTGTGCTCCTACCACACTGTATCGTCACAGGAATCTCCATGGCTCTGCGCCGACGGAACCTGAGATCATTTGAAGGTGAAGCGTTCCAGTTGGCTGACAGGTAGCCAAACTCATCCCAGAACTTCACTATGCCTTTCTGAGCTGTTCAGTAAATTTAGAATTTACAGTAAATTTAAAAGTTTAGCAATTCATGAAGGGGAAAAATTAAAATATGAATTGGTTAAGACCTCACATGCTTACCTATACCAATGTCCTTCCAGTACTGGGCAAGATATTCTCCCATAGCTCTGAGTAAATGTCTGTACTCCTTTGCATCTGCAAAATCTTGCTTGTTATGCGTTGGCTCTAATACAAGATAGGGAACATCTACCACCCCTACTACTCCTCCACATGCCCTAAAATAGGTACACATAGCAATCAATGTCCTAATTCATCTAACATAAGACAATTACATATCAGATTTACAAACTAATTACACTTAAACATAGTGTAAGATATTTATGAAGATTTTGAAGCTTCTAGGTCACTGAATTCTAAAATCTACTAACAATTAAATGGTAGAAACTGATGAAGCACCTTGAATAAGTAGTGAAATATAGTAAAGACAAGTGTAATCCCTTATTATTACTACTGCACACTACAGGTGAATTTGAAACCTTACATGTGCTACAAGTCCACATAAAATACTCACATTCCCCCATCCAGCTGTGGCCCGGTCTTCTCGTACATCTTAATGAGTCGACTACAGTTATAGATAAACATGCCGTCTTGGTCTCGCCTTTCAATGTTCACGCCAAAGATGAAGTTCAACTCTTTGGGCTCCTTCAGTGCCCTGCCACATGAAGATCAGAGTGTTAATCAGATGTTTCGTGTTGGCTTCTTTCCTTCATCACTTTGTTTCAACACCTTGTGAATGTGAGCAAATGTAGATAACCTTTAAAAAGACCCTAATGCGTCACAAATGTAGGTTGTATCATAATACAGGGCACAGTTGCTCTTGATTTGAATGAGATAATGCTAACAACTACAGGTGCAATCATTGGGAGAGAGCATGATAAAGGGTCACTGTAGTTGACTGTCACTGGTTGAAGCAACTAAATGTTCAAGTGTACTTAAATGCAGGTTATATGAGGTGCCTTGTTCCATATGTGAAGCAGGAACATTTTTTTCACACTGAATGTGGCTTCATTGGAGCTCATGTACTCTGCAATCTGTCTGATTCTCACCTTGCATTCAGCATAGGTGGGAGTAACAGCAATTATGATCCTCGGTATCTGCACTATTTAAGCATACACGCTATCAGGATGTGCACGGAGCCCTTCTGATGACTCTTATACACCACTTCCATATGCTCCAAAGGAAACAACCCTAGCAGTTCAAAATGTAAGAAAGTGATTATGTATGTAACTAGGACTGAGGAGTGTCCTGCTAATTCACTTGACATGTGGTTCAGTACTGTTAACAGTTTACAAATGAATGCTGATGTGATAACCTTTGACAGTTCTCTGAATTTATGGGAACGGTTTCAGAATACCTTTGGCTTCCACATATAGCAGATATTTGCCCTTTTGTGTCTGTGTTTATGTTAAAGTGTGTGTTTATATGCAGTACTTCTGTTTAGAAGCATGAATGGCTTGTTTCCGATTAGCTTCTGCACGCAGTGCCACAGCTGAATCTTGTGCTTTTCTCAACGCAGACTGAAAAAAATTGAGACAGACAGCAACAATTTAAAAGAGCAACTAAATTTGTATTCATGCACCTACAGAGACTAAAAAAATGACTAAAACATATTAAAACTGACCATAAAGTATTACCACTATTACTAATAAAGAGACCTTAAGAGGCTGACATACACTATATGACCAAAAGTCTGTGGACACTTGAACATCACATCAATATGTAGTTCTCCCCTAAAATGTTGCTGTAAAGTTGGAATCACACAATTCTCTAGGATGTTTTTGCATACTGTAGCATTAAGATTTAATTTCACCAGAAGTAAAAGGTCCAAATCCGTTCCAGCATGACAATTCCCAAGCATGATTTGCCAAAACTGGGGTGGAAGAATTCAAGTGTTCTGCACAGAGCCCTGAACTCATCTCCACTGAACACCATTGGGATGAACTGGAACACCATCTGAATCCTGGGCCTCCTCACCCAACATCAATAACTGACCTAACTTACACTCTTGTGGCTGCATTCATTCTCACATCAGCGCACCAACATCAAGTGGAAAGTGAGTGGAGGTTATTTAATAAAGGGAAATAAAGACTAGCTCCCTGTTACTGCCCAAACTTTTGGAATATTCACATATTTGGGTGTGTGTTTGTGTGTGTGTGTGTTCACATGCTTTTGGTCATATAGTGTGACATGGGTAATGTGTAGCAGATGGTTGTGAATTCTCACCCTGGCCTCCTTAGATAAATCATTTCCCAGTTTCAATTCCAGAGCGCGAGCTTTACTCTCTGCTTCTCTGGCCTTCTCCTCCGCTTTGGAATAAAAAAAGCAGACAGGACTATAAAGTTGTCGTTATCACACCCAGATCACAAATCCAAACACCACTCAGTATTTTTAACAGCCAGCTTTGGACTCATCACCAGTACCCTCTTGTAAAGCACAGGTGTGTTTTAATGTACTCACCAAGTTTTGCAAGGTGATCAGCTTTTTTTACTTCTTGCTCTGCACGTGTTTTAAAGCGTGTTGATGTGTATTTATACATCCTGCAATAAAACAAACACTATTAGAGAGTAGCTCTACTCAGGGAAGTACCAATCCAATAGTGAACATCTAAGAAAACCATAAAATGCCCCACTGGTTCCAGATTAAATTTGATATATATTTTCTCTGCTCCACTAATGAATGAATTTATCCTGTGGACATGGACAGAAACATAATAACTATGTGATGCTTCACCTTACATGACTTGCTGAAAGGTAGCGCATCCCTAATTTAGCTTTTGCCCATCTATTTCTTTTGCATGTCATGAGTGTTTCCTGTATTTTCAGTCACTTACACACATTATTTGTAACTGCAAAAAGCACATCCATGTACAAATGCTGTGTGCGTTTGTACCTAGGGTTATATAAGCAGCAAGAGAGCCTCTTAGTCCTGACTTTGTGTCCCTGAATAAAGATTCTCATCCTAGGATCAATGTAGAGAACAGCTGCATAGGCACGAAACGATCGCCTTTCAGGCTTCCTGTTCCAAAAAAAAAAACAAAAAAAAATACAAAAAGAAAAAACACTTACAAATACGAAGGAAAATGACAAACAGAAAGTGAATCTTAGATGAGGTTGGGACAGTGCTTGAAATACTCACACTCCCTCTACAGGTGTCCCTGCCATCAGGATATCTTGGTGATCCGTCTGCACGTCCAACTCAGGCTCTCTGTTGTCCATAAGTTTCAGATTATAAACTACGACCAGTGTCCCTAAAAATGCGCACATGATTTTTAGTACACTCGCACGTATTCAGAATCACACAACTTTATGAGAACTTTGTGAATTTAGAAATCATACCACTGGCTCCCTCAATTTTATTGAACTGCTGAAAGAGCTGCTCTTCACTCTTGAAAGGCGAGTATTTAAAAATGAGCTCTGTCTCAATCGCATATTTTTCTGGGTCTTGAGTAAGAGGTTGCTTGGTCTTCAGATCCCAACTGGGCAATGGAACAATAACCTACAAGCATGTGAAAATAGGATGGCAGAAAATGTTATCGTGTTATCTAAAAATTGTTTGAAATATGCTTTTTTTTTAAGAGGGATATATAATAAATATCTAATAATCTGTCTAATTTAGAAAACATTGTTCCACTTAAGATCAAATTTTGGGCAACTGAGCCCAGTGCTTTACATTTAACTAAAAATAGCAATAGAAGGTCTATAATTACCTCATCCAGCCCCTCCTCTTCATGAAATGTTCGGGACAAAAATAAACATGTTAATTTGTCATCTTTCTTCGTGAACAGGATGAAGTCTTTGCCAATACGCATTGACCCCCTAAAAAACAACAATAAAAGAATCATGGGGGAAAAAAAACTTAAATAGGATTGTGTAAATACAAATATTTAGAGAACATTTCTAGTAGACTTTTCTTTCATGAAAAAGGAAGGTCATATCCAAGGCACTTACGACTTAAGGCCGTTTCCATACTGGCCAATATGAGTGGACTCTGGAAACCTCTTGCTGGATTTGCCAAACTGAATGACATGTGTTGCCTCACCTATGCGAATAAGATTCGTATTATTCCTTAGGATTTAACAACTATGTTTATGTTATATGTCTACTGAAAGCGAAAGTATAAAATAAAATGTCCTCACTCGGGTCCATTCCAGTCCCATCATCCAAGAAACAAAGCATGAAGCCCCCGCGTAGGTCTGGTCTTTTCTCTGAATTTCCAAGACAAGAGATTATAAATTTATATAATCGCAGATTATTAAATATCATATTAAATTCAGCGTGATTTTGAATATTCTGTTCATGCTAAAGCATCTCAGTATATTAACGTTTTTTGAATTATTCAGTACCTGTATGTATGTCAATCCTTGTAGCATTTGCATCTCTGTAAATGAAATACAACAATAAGATTTCTAAATTTAAGACATTTATTACGATGTTTATTACATATAAATAAGAAAGGTAAGGGATACCTTGAATTATCTACAAGCTCAGCCAGAGCTCCGAAAAGAAACTCATGTGTTGTCCTGTTGGTGAAATATAACAAAATTTAAAAAAATATATATTACTAATATCAATATGAAGAGGAAGACAACGACATGTACCCTTGGTGCTTGGCCCCCTAACAAACATCATAAGATCACAATATATTAATGGCAGTCAGCGTTTGGATAAATTAGGATACAGATGGAATAACTTTCATATAAACTCCTTATGATCTATATCTCTATCTATAATAACTCCTTCAATATCTTTTTTTTGTTCAGCAAATCTAAAAAGTCAATCCTATCTACAAAGATTATGTAACAGACGATCTCGCAAGACCTTCTGCCATTCATCAACACGATCATCAATGGTTCCCTTACATCTGGTCAGGTACCAA
>JAOTRN010000009.1:12800382-12814577 GCA_028566695.1 Bagroides melapterus
ATGATTTAATTTAAATCATTAACTTTTAAGAAGCAAAATTATCTGGCAATAAAATAAGCCAATTTAAAACTTTCAATTAGTAACAAAAAATGTAAAAACTAGGTTTAATTATCTAAAAATCTAATAAAAAGATATAGTCACCAGCAGTCAAACCAGACTAAAATCTTGTAGTTGTGAGGTCCATTAAGAACAGGGGTAAAAACTTACGCCTCTGTCTTTTGTTTCTTGTCTCCCACAGTGGAACTCCCATGGGTATGACATTGCTAAGATTTTTGGACCTAAGCTGACCTCTGTGTCTCCAGTATGGCTCCAGCTCAGACGCAAAGGACCAGAAAGCTTTCATATAACTGGTCTGCATGACAATGACCAGGGTCGGTGCATCTTAATCTTATTCAGCCTTGCATACTGTTACTCTATGATGCAGAATGAACAACAGTGGCATAATATGTCTTGTAACAGGTTGGGTCAAAGCTGTGAGGAAAGCAAACAAAAAAAATAAAATAGGTAAGTATTTTAAACTATTCATAAAAATGTTCTTTATGAATTTCTTAGACTTTTGATTTGTATGAACTGATGTGATGTATGATTCTAGTCTGTCCTACATTTACACTGTTTTGTAGTACCTCGCCTATTGTTTGACGGCTGGTCTTATCAGGACTACATGAATGTCCTGGACAGTGAGGATGAGATTGAGGAGATTACAAGAGAAATCACTGAAGTGGCAAAGGTGCATTATGTCATTTATGTTATTTATTTATTTTTTTTTATATCAAACAATTCATTGAAGGAATGATCCACCCTACATGCTTGTAACTGTGCTAGTCTTCATCTGGCAGAACCAATACTTCTTCACAGGAATGATGAAAATACATCATCCCTAATCCCGTCATATTAAATGTGTTTATAATGAATATTCTGTGTTTTAGGATAGCTTTTTCCTTTAAAGCATCTTTATTTATTAAATAGACCTTGTATAGTACTTGCAATGTACATTTGAGGTTTGTACAGTCCTGCATGCTGTGTATTTGTTTCACTACATTTCATTACATTTTAGGCTGAAGGTTTTGATGGATATACTCTGGAACTATGGAGTCAGCTGGGAGGAAACAAGAGAAAGTCAGTCTGGGTTTTTTGTATCTGTGTGCACATCAGAGAAAGCAAAAGCAAAATATCTGTATCAGTATGAGTGAATGTGTTGATGCGTATTCAGCAGACTGTTGAAGACGTTAGCAGAAGCCCTTTGTTGAATGTGTGCTGTGTATTTTGTGTGTAATCCAGGGAGCTGATCCACTTGGTTACACACCTTTGCAAGGACCTGAAGGCTCGGAAGCTTTCCTGCATTCTTGTCATCCCTCCAGCTATTGTTCCTGGGTAAATAAATTACAATATAATCACCCACCCTGCTAATAATCCTACCTTTTACTGCCATGATGTTAGCTTCATTGGTACATTGGCATCTCTGCATAGCAGCAAGAAACAAACAAAAAAAACATGACCTTGCATGCTAAAAGAGTCAAACCTATGAGTAATTTAAATGAGTATTATATATTATTATTATTATTATTATATTCTTTCTGATATTCAGGTCAAACCAACCAGGCATGTTTGGAAGAGAAGACTTTGAAAAACTGGCTCCTTACGTTGATGCATTCAGTTTAATGACTTATGACTATTCCAGTCCGGGCAGGTTAGGCACACAATACGGAAGCGTCTCACTAAGCTACAGAGATACACACACACACACACAAGTATATATAAGTAATATATAACTAATGTATAAATAACTGGTTAGTTGGCTTGTAGTTGACAGTCCTTTTTTATAGACTAAACCATGGACATTGTTGATTTACACATTCTGTTCACTGATTGAATTATGTTGCCGTAGACAAGGCCCTAGTGCTCCGCTGCCCTGGATGAGAGATTGTGTGCTACAGCTTGCACCACAGAGCCAGTGGAGACACAAGATCCTGCTGGGGCTTAACCTGTACGGCCTTGACTTCATTGTCAATGGTGGAGCCGAGCCCCTGCTGGGGGCCAGGTATGACTTCAGTGTAAAAGCTTGTAATACCGATCTCTGCGTTTGTGTGTGCGAGTGAATGACACAGCATTTCCTAATAGTAACTTTTTTGTCTTCTTTTTTTAATGAGCTTTTTTTTTTTTTTTTCTTCTCTTTGTCTCTTGTAGGTACATCGAGCTTCTGAAAGAACTGAAACCAAAACTTGTTTGGGATGAGTATGCAGGAGAACACTACTTTAATTACAAAAGGTTAGACGGACACACGCACGAGACCATTTCATTAACTCAAAAAACTTCCTGTAGTTTTTGGAAATACTTGCTAATTTTTCTTTTGATTGTTTTTGACCTTGTGATGAGGCTGATTTTAGGTTAAAATGTCATTCTAGTCACAAGACCTCAGCCTCCTTCAGGTCAATCTGAGGTTTGGGGTTGATGGATACAGGAAGAAATGCACGATAACTTTTATTATTAAGTTGCTTTTTAATTTCCGCTTTAATTCACAAACTTTCAGTCTGATGATGTAAAACTAAATACAGAAGGAAACTGTTTCAACACTGCAAAACCCTGTGGCCCCTTCTTTATATTTCAGAAATTCAGTGAAGCATACAGTGTATTATCCGACTCTGAAGGTAAGAATGTCTAACCCCAACCCTAACCCTATTACGACAAACATGAGGTTTGAACATAAGCTCAGCTGCATGGATGCTTATTCTCTCCCTGTAGTCTCTCCAGCTACGAATTGCACTGGCAACAGAACTGGGCACAGGAATCTCTGTATGGGAACTTGGCCAAGGCTTGGATTATTTTTATGACCTTCTGTGAATTGGACTGAGACACAAAAACACACAAATTTTAATTCCAGCTTCCAACTATTTATGGTACATTGTTATTTGTGACAATGCCGCTGAGCATGCAAATAAAATGATCTATATTGTTTTTAAAAACAATTATTATTATTATTATTATTATTTTTTTTTTTTTACAAAGTATTACTTAATTTTGTTACTTTGAAGAAATCAATGACTATTGTTTCATTAGCATTCTTTAAGTGCAGGCATGTGTACAATACTGCCGTTTCAGTTATGTCAGCTTTGTGACTATTTCAACAGGATACAATCACACAGACACAAGTTTTAGGCTCAGAACATTAGACACTATTTGGAGTAGCAGTCTTATCTATTCACATCAACACTCTGTGTTACATAAGATGCTGATTTAATGGACTCTTCTTAACACATGGCACTATCTATGCCAAAACTGATGGTATGTAATGAAACATAGGAGAGTTATTTCTTTTCTTTTCTTTTTTTTTTTTTAACCTGTTTTAGCTCACATGACTTCTTGTGAGAAACTAACAGAAAATAGTTGTTCATGCTTGCAGCACATAAACAGATACAATCTACATTTTTAAGGCCAAGGTGCTGATAATTCAAACCTACTGTATACATGTATGCGGTTTTGATGAATTATTGCAATATTTTAAAGCAACGGTTCAATAAAAATGCATACTGTAATTTACACTGCTTCATACTGACACCAGTATACAGTAGCTAGATGTATAAGTTGCCACCAATTACTGGGCAGATCAAATTTAACACTGCAACATTGAGGTAATTTTTCAGGTTACTTTTTATCAATCTGGTACTCTGTACTTGGTAAACTATAACTTATAGGTTTTATATAGCATTTCAGAACGTCACAAATTGTGAATTTTAAATTTATCAGGATGTCATATATTTAAGTAGCTCCAGTATAGATTAATTTAAGAGCATATTGATTATATTATGACAAACTGATTCCAAAATCAGGAATGTTTTAGTGATTGGTTTCACTCCAAAGTATTCCAGAGTCTTCGGTCAAAACTGCTGTGCACTTGAACAGGTAAGGGATTTTACCTGCTGTTAAACAGCAGGATCAGGTTGTTGACTGCCGCTGTAGTAGACTGAATATTCTGACCAGTCACTAGGTGGCGGTCCAGGACCACATGCTGTACATCCTCTTGACTGGCTGTAACATAACACAACATGACTTCTGTTAGTGTAATGAACAACTCATGAACATGTTTGATGTACATACACATGGAGCACCGATGTGTCAGTGATCCTGCAAACTCGCCTGTGTAGGATCCACCATTGTCTTTCACAAAATCTTCCACAATTAGAGGAAGGTTTGCAAAATCTGGGGAGCGCACCAGCTCAAACACAGAGGGCTTTGAAAAAGAAAAGGGACAGAAATAACGAATCAGTTTCACTGACTGAAATTGTCCTTCTGATGGCTCATTTGTTGAATCATAAAACTTACCCCAGTCAGGCTGTATCCACTAAATATCCACTTTTGTCCCTCTATGGCACAGCAAAGTGCAGAAACCCCCTGTCCCACAGCACACACAGGCTCTGAAAGACCCAAACAGACGGACGCGCGCGCACACACAAAATCAAAGTGCCTGCAATCTTTGTGTCCCAGATTCTCAAATTATTAAAAAGTTTGTACTGTACTGCAGTGTCTTACTCTTCTGCGAGCTGAAGTGTGTGAGGATGCGTGCCAGTGAGCCACTGTGAGCAAGGTCTTTCAAAGCTCCTGGGCAGTCTGGGATCAGGACAGCCTGGTAGCGGGCACCTGCAGTAGAAAACAAATCAGTGCTCGTACAATACAGAAACAGCCTGATGAATATTGTAGTAATACATTACAATTTACAGTGTCTTGCAATAAGTATTCAATCCCTTTTTTGTGTTACAACCTGGAACTGAAATGTAATTCAGTGCGATTATATGTCAAAGACAGAAAAGCATACAATATTAAAATATCGGAGAGTATTTGACTGTTTTAGCTGTTTATCAATGTAAAACAGATAAAGGTAAGGCAGAAAAGTGAGCACGACCATCAATAGATTCCAGTTTGGCCGGAGTTGCGTATTGTTTGACGCTGAAATCCTGAACCCATCGAGCTGAGTTTTCATCAATCCCGACGAAGTCAATAGTTTTGCCCTGTGGGAAAAATAAGTAAAAATAAGACAGTCCATTCAGTGGGTGTTACAGGATGTTTAGTGAATACTGCAGTGTATTCTCACCCCAGGCGTAGCTGTTTGCAGGTTAAACACAGGACTACAGAGAGAGAAACACTGCTGGAAGGACCGGGCCGACACACCTGAAAATACAATGGCATTACAACTTAATGCTGCTGGGATCTGAACTCAGCCCTGTCCCGCGTTGATAAACACTTCTTAATATGAACCACCATAATATGAAAGCTGACCTACCTTGAGGCGTTGCACTAGCGACAATTAGGCATGTGGGTTTGGATGTCATTTTTATGTTTAACACTGTTTTACTGCTGTAAAAATCTGACTAACGACTTCTCAAGCGCTAACAGCAGTGATGACAGTCTGAAAGGTACATCAATAAAGGGCAAATCAGGCAAGACATGCCATTAAAAAGTACAGCAATCTTTATTCGTAGACGTATACAGAATACAAATCATTACAGAGTTGTGTATCTAGTCCCGCCCACTAAATGTTCCGTCTTGAAACTGGAGTCATAGCTTTAGTTCCGCTTACATACGCAAAGGGGAAGCAGGAGACATAAGCTCTTAAACAACGCACTTCATGCACGTTTACTGTTTATACAGAGAACTATTAAAACCAAACCGATGCACTCAAAGTGAAGTGTGAGACACTGGACACTTTTACGGATGTAGTCCTACTGTAAGTAGCCGAAGGGCAGGAGCCACCAGGTGGCGCCGCGGTGTAACAATTTTTTGATAAACTGAAGTGGTTTTTAAGTTATGTCATGAAAACTGGATGATTATTTTAAACCATTCCAAGCGTATTAAGCACCATGTAGTTCATAATGTTATATATTTTGATATATAATGATTGATATTTCACATGTATTGTACAATATATATTTAGTTAACAAATGCTTTCATTCAAACAGACGTAATAAATGTCATGATACAATCCAAGCATACGTTATGTGATTTTTTTTCCTGTTTCCTCGTTTATACAATATACAGTCCAATTCAAAATTACAATAAAAGACATATTTGAGTAGGAGTGCGAATCAATGTCCTTGGATGGAAGGTTTATGTTTACTACAAAAATATAATGCATAGTCACCACAATTAAGATAAACTAGTCATGAACTTTTGTTTCTTATAAATATATCCTGCTTTAATAATTCATCTCATCGTTTGGTGCCAGGTACCAAAACACAGGCCGAGCCAATCAGGTTTGGTAAATGGAAATAATGCAACATCATAAACAAGTTGTTGTTGTTTTTTAAAGACAGTACAGCGAGCAGAAAATCTAGAATCTCATTTACTAATGTATTTACTAATGTAGTCAAGTAACAATAAAGCTGCAAAGATGGCTTACCAGTTTGATGGGCCTGGCCTGTGATTTTTAGAAAGCCGGTAGCTGGTCAGACTAAGCTGGGTTTTTAGCAAGATAATCTTTACAGTAGACAGATATATTTGAATTAATACAGTTTTTGCAGCATGTGAAGTAATGTAGTTGATACAAGGATTACATCTCATCCATTGGCTATCATGCACGTCAAGGCCGAGTCAGTTACAGACCTGTGATGACCCAATATCATCTGATGAACCAGTATTATAAATCAAATCATTTCTTCATAGGTCACACAATTAGCATTTTTCAATCACTTACATACTTTTCCTTTTTAAAATGACTGCCCTGCAGCCAGAATATATTGCTATGGTCTGTTGTCCTTCACCACTATAACATGACCTATTTACACTGCATAGCAGCAGAACAGGAAAAGGCAAAAGAATAATTCATGAGAACTGTGTGTATATTTGATGTTTGAGTACTAGATGCAAGATCTTTAGTAAGGCTCCTCTTTTAAACTTCGAATCAGACAGCAGGTGAAGAGCATTCCCAAAATCTTCAAAAGAAAACAAAAACAGATAATTGACAAAGAATTAGAATAGTGTATAGGAAAAATTTCAAAAGTACATATTGATTTGAAAAGGTGATATCATTTCTTACTTGTAGGAATGCAATCCCAACACCCACACCACCTAAAACCAGCAAGTGCTGAAGAATGAATTCCTCTAATTTAGAAATGCAGCCACCCTGTGCAAGAAAAAACATTCTCAGAGATCTACAAAACAATAATATCTGCAAATGTACTTAATGAAGAAGTCTGCCAAAAATCAAAGGACTGTTTAAGTTTAAGAAAACACTAAAATGTTGAGTTTACATTTAAATGTTTTACGTTAATCTTCCATGTGGAAACTGCCTAAACCCAGTTCAGATGTACAATGTACCTTCTTACAGTACAGGTCTTATTTTGTCTTCCATTGTCATAACTGAACCTTATGGTCTAACATCCATCCATATGTGACCTGGACTGTTCTGCTATTTAGGTTTATACCACATCGCTGTCAAATTCTTGATTCTGATTGGTCAGAAGGTGTTGAACAAGGTGTTGAGGGAACAATTTATAGCCATTGTTAACAGGAACTAACTTGTTTTGTGGATGTTCCACAACATTAAATGTAACCATAAATGGATAAAAAGTATTACGTGCAGATCTTATATAGATCTGCACGTATAAATAGATATGCACGTAATAAATAGATATGTGTAAAAGCAAACGTGTATAAATGTAAGACTATAAGTGATTAAAAATGTGTAAAAGTGGCAAATTGTTGTGGAATAACAGAATAAAACCCTTTATGCAATTATAGGAAAAAAAAACATTCTATCACCTTCCTGTAAAGCCATGCCCTGGAGTGTTTTATTCCTTATTTCTGACCCTGTTGTTGAAGACAGAGCTGTGTATAAGCCATACCTCTACTTTGTAGATATTCGATGGGTGGTCTCTCACTCCACAGCCAACAGTAGGAGTCTTACAGCAGCTGTCAGGCACAAGTCTTCTGTCAGCATACGTGTGTATCCAGGGTCCCTCCTGCCAATCTGCCGAGCTGTTACTGCCACAGCACTTCAGCTGTTCCACAATACAGAGGGAGCGTGGGAAAACAGGGAGAATACAGAGTGCTATTTTGAAAACATTCAGTATAAAACAAGTTTAATAAGGTTTAATCCTCTGTTGGGGCTGAGAATCTGATTCATAAACAGGTATTTAAGACAAGGTCGTAAAGTGTTTCCTTTCTAAACGACTTCAGAGTGAATTCAATTCAATTTATTTGTGCAGTACTTTCAACAACTGACATTGTCTCAAAGCAGATATACAGAAGCAAAGCTGTAAAGTTTCAAATTAAATTACTATTTATCTCTAACATCTATCCCTATTGAGCATGGCTGAGGTGACAATGGCAAAGAAAAAGTCCCTGAGATCATATGTGAAAGAAACCTCGAGAGGAACCAGACTCAGGAGGGAACCTCATCCTCATCTGAGTGACACTGAACAGTAAATAATGTAAATGTTAATGTGTCCTTTCTACAACAGCTGATAGTCAAGTGGAATTGTGAAATCAAGAGCTCCCGAGGAACTAGTAGGTCAGGGTCATTTCTGAGTTGATTAAAGACTAATATATTTCCTTTATGTGGAAGATAAAACCTCTTACATCTTGTTGGAGTTTGTCCACAGCTCTGGTGATGTGCTCTTGATCAGGCTGCTGATACTTCTTCACCATGTTCGCTTTCAGGTCTGCACTCAGCTCGTCATTCAGCTGTAGAGAAATAACCAAAGCCACTAAACCAAAGAGAAGAAACTGGCAACTATTTTCAAATTTTACACGTCATTGATTTTATATTCAGTGTGGAGCAGATGTGAGAAGTATGGTGGTGAGTAAAGTGTGATACAGAGGGAGACAGTGTGGGAGGGGTTTACCTTATAGCAGAAAGGAAAACACTGCAGGAAGAATATGGAGAGGAGGAAAGAAAGGGTTTATAAACAGGGAAAAAACACGCAAAAGAAGGCATGCAGACACACAGATACATTTAAGATGTCCAAGTGCATAGCATGCATCCATAACTGATGTTTCCATTAAAAAGGGAGTGCTGTTAATATTTATGTTAATCATACGATATGTTAAATCTGGCATTGTGACTGAGTATTGCTAAATATTAATACTTACTGACATCAAATTTCAAACCATTTCTATATGCTAACAATAAGGGAACAGTGTACTGAAATCAGAAAGTTGCTAAAACCAACTTAGTCATTAAATCAGAGTATGACGTGACCTCACAAACATATCTGATGTTGTGAGCTACTCTTGTCTTTGAATCCACATTTTTGCTGTACGTCAAAAACATAAATCAGGTTAACCTTCCAAACCATTTAACTTGTTTCAGAAATAGAACACTGTGACAAATGGTTATGAGTTCATTTATTAAAGTTATAGAGAGTTAAATAAATGTCAAGTATTTCTTTGCTAATATTTCCCTAGAGACAGCAATTCTATTCTTTCACTATATGAGACCGTGTGAAATTGATCACATTGTGACTTAATGATCCACTCTGTGCGTTCTGAGAACTCACTTTTGTGTTTACACCCAACATCAGAACCACTGATCTAATGTCAGAGACTAATGTAAGAGATTAGCATTATGAAAAATTGTTCAACCATCAATTTATGCAAATTGCCATAAAAACACCAACCTCATGCACGTTTTAATCTTCTTGACCTGCTGAAATTTGCCAATATCTACATTTATAAATTAATCATTTTAATTCCTCAGGTAGTATTTACATGCACTTAGAAGCTACCATCTTTATAACACCTGATTATAACAATGTTAGACCATTGAAATCATTGAAACTGAACTAGACTCTGGACCTCCAGGACCTGTGCACCACTGGCCTAGAAGATCTAGATTTTTAGCCATTTGTTGAAAAGATAAAGTTCAGAATCTTAGCACAAATCAAGAAGTGCAGCAGTGTGAAAATAAAGCACAGGTTGAGAGAGAGCCTCGTAACTGGAGAAGAATCTAATGGAATCAAACACAATACAAGGATGAACTGCTTACCTCTTGATAATACCAATAGGCCAGAACTCCTGCAGTGATCTCTAGCAGGAATATCAACACCAGCAGTACAAAGAACTGCAAAAGGAATTTCAGATAAATCTCCAAATTGCAGAAGTAATGAAATGAAAACAAAACACTGTAAACAGAATTAAAATATAATTAAAACTGCTGAAATACACCATCATATAACACCACCATAAATACGCACTTGATTTTGATGGTGACAAATGAATGACTTTGAAATAAGAGTATGTTACCAACATTCTCCATACAGTAAAAAACATTAACATTGGACTAAGGCTGGAAAGAATTGCACATTCACATAACACACCTCCCTACAACTCCCTTCCTGTTTGGAGACTTTAGCTCATTCACTCTTCTCCCCTTTGCTCCTGGCATGCCCCCCACCCACCCATGCCCACCATTCCTCAGCTGTGACTCAGTCTCCCACACGGGTCTTAAATATACACACCGCTTTATTTAAAAATTTCACAACAAAACTTTCATAGTCATGCAATTGGAAACCAACCACTCACAGATGCATAAACAACATTCAGTAGCCTTTACTGTACTGATAGAGTTTTCAGTTTGAATTTTCCACCAGCATATTAATCTGAAATGAAAAGGCCAATCCTCCCTACAGATTCTTTGGATATATTCCAGGGGAGTGTTGTGGCAACTCATCTAAAAAAAATTCCCAAAACATTTTTGGATGCCAGGATCTGGAGCAGTTTTTATGCTGTATTCTTTGTTGTTTTGCCAAATAGCCATTGTTTTAACTGCGTTCTCACATGGCATATCACATGGCACAAAGTAGTCATCATGTTCTCAGTCTCTGATGAGGATTTAAGATTATTTCACAACAGCGTCTCAGTCTGTCCAGGCCAAGTTTTATCTTAATTCTAATGAAGGGCAAAAATCTCTTTGAGCTCATTCTTTTTATATCGTCCAGCTTAACGCTAATGGTAATTTATGTAACATGCCCATAAATGACTACATTATGTTTTTAACTCACCACTATCAGAAGTCTTTTGTTCTCATTAATGGTGGCACAGCAGCCAAGGATTCCAGTGAGCATGACAACAGCTCCTGCTGCGATCAGAATGTAGGCAGCAATTGAAAATGTACTTGAAGACAGCAGACTAATGTAGTCACTCTTATCCACTAGAGTCCAGATTCCCACTGCCATCACAGTACCCCCAGACAACTGAGAAAGAACAAGAGGTTTAAAGCAGATTGAATTCTTATAGAATCTTCGGTAACTGTTGGGGCTGCAGAGGATCCAGGACATCACACCGGGTATAAGACAGGAATTCACCGTTCCTAGCAACCTCCATAAAACTCACATGGTTGGAACTATTGCATTTATTTATTTATTTTTTTTTTTTTTAAAACAAAATGCCTATAAATAATGTTAATAAGATTTTTTTTAAAAAAGGACTCACCCAGAAAAGCATATTAAAGGTGAAGAGCAGGTATTTAAGGCATACTGTTCCACAAGAGTTTGTCTTTTCCTCGTCAGCCACCATCCTGGGAGAGCACACAAAACACATAACACATATGTTGAACACTTAACCACATTTTTACGTTTCTTTTTCAAATGCTTATCCTATACTACATTAAGAAAAGGTTTCTGTCTAGGACTCCCTCGTGAGTAACCTTAAAATTTGAATCTTACAACAAATGATTTCCATTACAGAAAGGTAGAATTAGGCATAGCAAAGCTAGAACCATTTTAAGACTACTAAAAGAAACATATTTCTAAGCGTGTACCACCTTAAAAGGTGAAACGGCTAAGAAAAAAATATTCATCATGAAAGAAGATTTATGTGTGCAGAAAACGACCACGAAAGGCATGCAGACAGTGCAAGACCATAAAATGAGAGAACATGGTGTGAATATCACTCCAGCTGCTCGAGGTGGTAGGAAATTTGAAATAACATACATTGGTATAAACTAAAGGAATAGAAACAAATTATGAGCCTCAGACTGACTGCAAAAAGTGAGTGATTTTGAGGAAGTACAAAGTTGGCCAAAGGAATAGATGCATGCAAGTCAGGCCTCACAGTGCACCACTGTATATTACGATATGCAAAAGATATAGAGTAAATACCATTATTAGACAATATCAAAGAAAAGTACTGGAAAATAGATTTTAAACAAGAAACATCTAGCAGACCTACCCATGAAGCTTCAGAGTAAAATGAGTAAAAAAAAAAGTATAGACAATCAATTTGCTTTGTAAAGAGGAAAAACCGTATAATCTAAGGCAAAAGCAGGGAGAGAAAACATTACCTTTTTTAGATACAATAGAAAGCTTGCAAAGGCAATAATAGAAACCTTTTTATTTGATCCTTTTATGTGCACTCCAAGCCACAAGGGGATATATGTCAAAAAATGTTTCGATAAAGGCAACATGAGGAAGCATGTGTTGAAACGTGATTGAACGGGGGGACATGCATGAAGAGTAGATAATGACACTAATCAGTGTGCCATTGGTGTAAGTTGGATGATCATGCCATGTGTATCCATGGTATGCTTCTTGTATCCTTCTGGTTTGTTTGCTGTTTTGTTTGACTGCTAATAATTTAAACGCTTGTTTATTTTCTTAAGATTTAATTGAGATATTAGTGCATTACTTTGTAGTTAACTTTGTGAGCTATCCTGACTCAATGTAGGGAAGAGAAGAGATTTTCCAGCAAGGTGACAAGCATCATGGATATCATGTTATCTTAAAAAAAAAAGTGAATCCTGTCCCATTTACATAGCACAACACACACTGTATGGCTAAAGGTATATGGACTGGACACCTGACTGGCACATCCATATGTATGTGTCGAACATACCATTCCAGATTTATTTTTTGTTATTATAACCTCCACTCTTCCACTACATGTTGGATTGTATCTGTGAGGTTTTGTGTTCATTCAGTCACAAGAGCATTAGTGAGATCAGCTACTGATTTTGACAGTAGGTCTGGGGTGTAGTCAGTGTTCCAGTGGGGTTTGAGTTGGGGTTGAGGTGAGGGATCTGTGCAGGACACTCAAGTTCCTCCACTCCAGTCTTGGCAAATCATGTCTTCATGGAACTCACTTTGAGCAGAAGTACATTATCATCATGATGGAACTGGTTTGAGCCTCTTACGTCCAATGAAGGAACCTGTGGTAGGGATGGGGTAGCTTAGTGGTTAGGCTATCTTAACCACTAAGTTAGCTTAGTGTTGGCCTACTGATCAGAAAGTTTGAGTTGGTTCACTGCCAAGTGTAACGTAAATCTTTGTAGCAACACTTCTGTAAAGACCCAAATACATTTATTGTATATTGTGTAGGTATTGTGTATGTACAACAGCGTCAAATAAAGAAACAATATTTGATTCATCTAAATCAATGTCAAATACAGTTTATCAGAACAGATATGAAAACATCACACTCCAGCATTCCTCTTTGATTGGCCTCCTGACATGAATGTGTGTGAGAAAAAGTCCGATGTTTACTACCCTGTGGCCCCTATCTGGCACTCAGAGACATATCTGTCACTGTCTGAGTAACACTATCCTGCAGTGAGAAATGAGGTAAGTCCTATAACAGTCCCTATAGAGACAAGACCACAGTGACTCACATCATAATTTGACACCTGTGCTTATCCAGACTTAATCCATCATGGACACTTATTCTGAGTTCAAAGACTGTAGCATAATGTGCTAAAGATGATAGTTTATACAAAAACTCTAATTGTTTTACTTAAGAGTTTGAGTATGAATAGTGATAATCTTAGCAGAAATCAGACTGATCATCTCCTGAACATATGGCATGAATTTAGGTCTAATTCAACATTTAAATTAGATTATCTGAGAATTTAAAAGTACATATATCCACCTTTGATTAACACAACCAAAAACCTAATTCTTATTTCCGTATTTTTGTCATGCAGGCTCAACAAAATCAGGCTTGAGAACAAATGGCATGAGCAGCATAATTTAACATTAAACTTTCACCAGGGTTTATGGTGTAAAGTAGCCAGAAGCGAATGACCATAAGAATAACTGAAGCGTAATCCTCGTTTAATGCCTAATCCGCGTAAATATGAGACGTTACTCCACCATATAAATTTAGCATAGTAATAAAGTGTAATTAATTACGTCAGACTCTGCAAACCCCGCTAAGATAACTTTTTAGGGGTTCAAGTCTTAGCATTTATTTCACACACACACACACACACA